>CAIGRF010154140.1:0-41749 GCA_903798235.1 Fraxinus ornus
AGTTTACCAAATTGAAATTGATCAAGACTTACCTTCGATCGACTATGTCACAAGAAAGATTGACTGAACTGACTATGTTATCAATAGAGAAAGATATAGTTCAACAGTTAAATTATTCATATTTGATTAACGTTTTTGCCTCTAAAACAGCGACACGAATAGTATTTAACTAATTGTTTAAACTCTTGTCGATTTTGTTACTTTATAATATATTTTTTTTTTTGTTTTTTATATTTGTTTGTTCTACTGTTCAGTGTTATGTTAGCATTACGTTGCATTTACGTTGTTTTGGAGTGCCCAACTTTGGGAGTTCGCCTCAAGCCCCGAAAATCACTGGACCGGCCCTGATTAAAGGACTAATATAACCTTAAACTGCATCATTATTGCTTTATTTAAAGTTAATCTCTCTCTGTGGCACAAATTTTATTCATTTGTTCACAGAAATGGATTATTTTCGAATCATTAGGAATAGATTTATATTGAGTCTTCCCATTTAAATAATTTGATTTTTTTTCTTTGTTTACATTATGTAAGTAGCATTGAGTGATAAAAATAAGTAAATATGACCGACTTATAAGTTTAGATTATAGAGAACTTGAAGTTGATGATTTAAATAATAATTAAAACAATGGAGTGGTAATTGAGCCCAAGTTTGGCCCTTACTAAAATTACAACTCATTTTTCTCTCTTCTTATCAATAACACATTCTCCAATAAAATAATATTACACATAATTTCAAATTATTCTCTTATTTTTTAACTGAACACTTTTCAAAAAATACTATTCTAACTAGGGGTGGGCAAAATCCCGATCGAACCGTCCAAACCAAACCAACCCGACCAGCTTGGATCGATTTTTTTGTTGTTTTTATACGGGTTTGGTGGGTTGGTGGTGTAGACGGGTCGGGTTGGGTTCTTGTTGGGAAAATTTTGTGCAATAGTTGAAAAGTTTGAAAAAATCATACACAAATTATATACTACTAATTAACTAGGTTCTATATACGCAACGATACACGAAAAGTCTTGAATATGACACAAGACATGTAAACTCTTAGAATAATATTATAAGACATGGATATAATGCATTTTACGAAAAATAGTATAAGCAAATATACGTTGAACACAAAAACATTTTAATTGCCAAAAACATTTATTGGCTTCATATAATTTAATATCAAACTGTCCATGTAACATTTTCGGGTATGAAGTGTCAAAATAATTCAGATTTTTTTATTCATTGCAACTATAGAGACCTAATATTATATAAGTCTAAATCCGTCCAATCCGACCCACTTACTTTAATTTTTGTTGACAGTTGTTTTAAACCGACCAACCCAACCCAACCCAACCCGACCCGACCCGACCGATGCTTGATTGGGTTGGGTTGAGTTTCAACCTTTACACGGGTTGTGTTGAGTTAAATTATGATCAAACCGATCATGTTGGGCTGGATTTGAGTTGAGGCAAAAATCGATCCAATCCAACCCATGCCCACCCCTAATTCCAACCATTAAAATTTCAAATAGTGGGGGGCCAAACAAATGCTCAATCTTACAATATTATTCTTACCATATCATATTTGTTTTTTTTTCCCCCTAAAATTGAAGGAAAGTCAATAAATAAGATATCATAGAATTAGGCTCGATAATAGAATTACAGATGATTTTATGTAATTTTAAAATTTTATTTTCATGCATTTGAGTTCGAATGCCTCCAATTCATGTTCTCGTAATAAATAAATTTTAATTTTTTGTATTCTTTTAATCCTCTTTGGTTGTTTTATCATAACAAAAATGTCAACGCTAGTCAATAATTTGCCTAGGAATTCTTTCTTTTTTAGGAGTGGCAAGTCGCTCATTAGCGGTCCATGGATCGCTTGGGTTCTTATACGGACTGAACAAAAATTTTATGATCACAAAGAATTTTTATGGGAAGAATTCAAAATTCAGGTGTTAACTTTGACACAATTCATTTTTCAGGTGTCAAGTTTCAAAATGCAAAATTCAGATATTTATTTATTAATTAAAAATATTTTTATTAACTAATTATTAAATAATATAATTAACTCACCCCACATCCACCATCCTTACCGTTCCGACCACCAATTCTCCGGCGATCGTTCCGACGACCGTTCCGGCGATTGCTCCGATTCCGACAATTTTTTCAGCGGTCACAGTTCAAAAATTTTATAGGTCACAATTAATTAGTTGGTCAAATATCAAAATATATAGGTCACAATTTATTTATTGGTCACATATTATTAAATTAATTAGTCACAATTTATTTGTCGGTCACAGATATTTAAATTGATTGGTCACATATTATTAAATTTTGTAGGCCACAGTTGATTAACTGGTCACAGATTATCAAATATTTGGTTACATACCATCAAAAATTAGGTCACATACCACAGTCACCAACACTACCACCGCAGCCACTTGCAACCACCATCACCCACCGCCACCGCACTACAACACTACCAACAACAAAGCCACTGCCGCCACCACCATTTTTGCAACACCAACAGGATATTCACCCAACACCCACAGACCATCCACCAACACCAGATCCACCCAACACCCACAGACCATCCTTAACATATCTATTTTAATGTAGTAAACTGATTCTCCATAGCATTGAAGCTGTGACTTTGGAAGGTTGAAGAGCGGTGGCAGCTGCATTTTTAGCCAATAAAAATCATATAGGTCTAATAAACGAAGGATTAACATGAACACGAGCAAAATCTACAACACACACAAAATAAATAAAATAGGAAATGGGAAATACAGCTTGCCTGAAGGCGTCTGAGATCAGATCCTGGGTGCACACTACTCAACAAACTGAAAACGATATCGCCGCTGCTGGGAGCGATTCCCAGCAGCGATATCGCCGCTGCTGCTGTGAATCGCATCAGCGATTTCCTTGCTGCTGCGATCACAACAGCGTTGAGCAGCGCCTTGACGCTGCTAGGGAGGCGGGAAGGGAGGGAGAAGGGAGAAGCGACGGTCGGTAGAGAGGGTGGAGAGAAATGGTGAAGAGAGAGAGAGAGTTGAGAGAAGGGAGGGGGAGAAAAACTGATTGTGGCGATGGGTGAGAGAGTGGAGAGATGAATAGATTGGGAGGGAGTGGAGAGAAATGAATTAGTTTAGGGTTTTGATAGATTACGTGTTTGATATTTAAAATAAAATACATGACTTTTGAATAATTAAGTTTTCAACCGGATTTTTGAATTGGTGTAAATTATACACCTAATTTTTTATAATTTCCCAATTTTTATTCCTATAAATACCTTCTCTTGCTTCATTTTTTTTTTCACATCATAATTCTCTTTGCATTCTAAATTTTTAATTCAATTCTAATTTTCTATAATATAATTAGTCTTGCAATCCAATCTTCATATTACTGATTAGTTTTTTATTGTTCAATTTTGAGTTACATTATCTCTACATTATTTCTACAAACTCTTTATAGTCCTTTCATATATTATTCCAATTCCAAAAGCAATATAATAGATTGTTGGAGACTAACGAGTTCGACGAAATGTTTGGTGCCTCCAATACTCCAGAAACTGCTCTGTATGTCACTTTGGCTTCACCATTAGACCATAATTTTAGTCGTCTTATTGCATTCTAATTTTTGATGATTTGGGTGATGAACATGGGCAAGAAAATATGGATCTAGTTGATTTAATGATAATGAGGACGAAGAAACACATATTGAAAGTTACGAGATTCGTCTCAAACTACACCTAGAGGGGGTGAATAGGTGATTATGAGGAATTAAAACTTATAATTAAAAAGTAACACGTCACTTATTAATTATCTCTAGATGGTTAATCATTCACGCAAGTTTTCCTATGTTTGAATACCGCAGATATATGGAAAGCAGTAAATAACATAGAATATGATCACGGAGAAACCTCAATTGGGTAAAAACTCCGGGCACTTCACCAGTAAAAAATCCACTATAAACAAATATAAACTTACAGTCTGCCCAACAAGACTACGACAAGAACTTTCTAACCTCTTGACTGCAGTTTATACAACCCTCTTGAATTGCGTGCTTCACAACAACTCCCTAACTGCAATTTTCAAAGCCCTCATGGATTGCTTAACCCCTGTTTTTGAGGATTCGTCTATCTCTTGTGTATCAACGAAGAACTGCACGTTCTCCAACAAAGTTTGGTATTTAGATTCTCTGGATTTGATGTTTTACCACCAAGAACTTGATCAAATCAATGAAGGTTGAAATCTCTCAGTGACTTGGATGAAGAAAAGATGAAGCTCTCAATGTTCTCTCAATATTCAACCTTAAAATTTCGTTTGGAAGCGTTCTAGTATTTATATTGTAGGTTTATGGTTGAATAGGCCGGATAAAAAGCATTGAAATAGAGAATTTAAATTTTTCGGATAACTCTATCGCTCGAGCGAGGACCTGGCGATAGTCTAGCGACAATATTTATGTTTCTGCCGCTCGAGCAAAGTTCTGGCGACAGTCTAGCGAAATTGCGGCGTCGTTTTCCTCCTCTTTTCATACTTGAATCCTAGATCCTATACAACTCAATTATGTAAATTGAAACCCACTCCTTGACTTTTACAACTTTTCAATTCTACCCCCTTTTTGTTCACAGACTTTCCAATTACATTAAAAACAACCAAAACATAACAAACTACCCCTTTGACATTCTTGGACAAAACTGCACATCTAAAGTCAAGGTAGTAGTATAAGTATATACTCAAACATAAAAACTACCAAAGTCATCTGTCTCGGTTGAATTTTGCTTTTCCTTTGTTAAAAACATGTTTCCTGAAACAGACAACTCAAATATCCAGTATAAAAAGCATGTGAAATAGTAAAGCAAATCAAATAGTTATAACTTTTTAGTATCATATCACTAGCTAAATTATGATACAATATCAATGTAACCCAACATACCAAAAAGAAATATTGATATCACGAAATATCAAAACTTAATCTAACTAAATTGAAAATATCATGCACTACAAAAATCAAATATGCCTACAAAATGATGATTCTAATCAAAATGACGATTCTAACCAAAATTATGATTCTAGATTGATGATGATGATTCTAGATTCTACTCCCCATTTTTGTCACAAATGACAAGGGATCATTCAAAAACATCTTCCCTTCAACATCAATATACAATAACTCACAATCTGCAGTTGATAGCATGCACATGCATAACCAAATGACCAGTAAGTCTTCCCACATTCTCAGTTTAAATTAACATAAGAGTAAATTTTATAAGTGGCTCATGTGTATAAAGTGTCACTAATCCTTTATAAGTAGGACTCCAAATCTTAATTTTGTGAGAAATGACATGCTAATTATCACTGCAAATAAGTATATTCTTCTACTTATGAAAGTCAAACCAATTAAAATACATTATGACCTTTAAATAAAAGCTTATTTATCGATAGATTATTTTATTTTCTCTCCCTGACTTTTTGCATTTTTTTTTATTTTTCATGATTTTTAAGCTCATCAAATTTTTTACATCTTAAGTGTAGGTGATTTTCCATTAAGCAACGAACTATAGGCCGATTAACCCAAGTCAGTTGATCATAGACACTAGTTATGAGAAAACCCTCAAATTTAATTGCTCGATTCAAATTTGCTTCGAAAAAGAACATAAGACATTGAACTTTAATTACCAGGGACAAACTAGAGTTTAGGTCTAAAAAATATGGTCAATTTATGTTCAAAGTCACCTTACTAACATGTGACTGTCATCCAAATCTCACACATGCAGTTGAGTCTTATAAACAATATCATAGTGTGTTCAGTGCAGACGATATATGAAAATTAGACCCATACTTCACAACATGCAAATTCAAGTATTATATATCATGCTGTAAAACACTTCCCATTAGTTTTCTCGATTTTCTAAAAAATCTCATTTTCAACTTTGCATTTTTTTCTCATTTTTATTTACAAAAAAGAATGCACCATGCACAAAAATAAAAAAAATGTAAATCATAAAAAAATGAAAATATGCATGAGATTGCTACCTAGAAAATCAAATAAACAAATAAATGTGATGCATGCACGAATAAATGAACTCTCTTAAATGCACGTACATCATGCATGTACCTAAGTACCTAATCAATGAGGTACATAGACGCTCTTACCCTTTAGAGCGCGATCAAACTCAAGACCTTTCAGGTCACTTTTTTTAATCCAAACCTTCTCTAAAGTAGAGGTAATTCGAGTTAACTGAGTTATCATCTCAGTTAAGTGACTAACTTGATTCGCGAGGAAGTTAACCTGCCTGACTTCTACTTCTCAGTTCAAGTTTACTACACTCAGCCCTTATGTGTACCAATGCATCACAATAATGACATTTTGGAATAAACCTACGCATCGGTTAACGTTAATTTATAGGATGATTGATCATACGTTGTCTAGTGGGCCTCGATCCTACAACGTTCTTACCCTTGGGTACAGGATTAACAGCATATAAACTCTGGCGTTGGAGGCGGGAACACACATGGTATTGGATGTACTCATATTATTGTTATTATCATTTTGAACATATCCTAGACGTTGCCTATTTCTAGCAGGTTTGTTAATCCCTAAGAGATGATCGAGTTTTTGAGTACCACTCATGAACGACTGGAGTTGAGTATTATATTTTCTAAATCATTTGTTAAGGTTTTAACTTTAGCTTCCAAGTTTTCATTAACAAGTTTCAACTCATTCAATTTTTTGGTAGAGTCCTGAAGGTCAGCTGAGAATCTCCCCTATCTCTTTCCAGCTTATTAACCTTTTTAAGCACAGCTATATTGACCTTCTTAATTTTAAGACTTTCCTTGAATAGTTGTCAGTAAGTCTCATGAATATCTGTCGCATCCTCAGACTCATCCTCAAAGTTCTCACTAAGTTCTTCACTCTCTACTTTCTCACTTTCCTTATCAAATTCAGACTTGGTTCTAGACGCGAACGCCATAAACTTTTTCTCATCTTCATCGCCGAAGTATCACTCTGGTCACTAGAATCTGATTCTTCATCACTCAGAGTCACTCCTAATACCTTACCCCTTGAAGTCCTAGAGGTATTCTTATCTACCTAATCTCTCGAGAATTTACTAGGGTTAGCATTTTTCCTCTCTTGAAGTTTCCTCCTATTCCTCATGGCTTTTTGAAATTATCTAACAAAATATGAAAGTTCATTGTCCCTAAAGGTCTCAGCATCAGTAGACTCACTCTCTCTTCCCTAATGGTATTCATGGCTATAGATTTAATCTTTGTTGGCTAAGATATAGTGAGTTCATAGGTTTGGAGTGATCTTATGAGTTCTTCTATCTTAAGAGTGTCTAAGTCCTTACTCTTTTCATTCATGGTAATCTTAAGTCTAAACCTCTACGGTAAGACTCTAAGGAATTTTTCTAACAACTTTAGACTCGAAAATCCTCTCTCCTAAGTTGAAACTCGAGTTTATTATATCATTCAACTTTGCATAAAATCATCGAATGATTCATCGTCCGCCATTCTAATCTCTTCAAACTTAGATGTTAAGTGATCTCTAAGATATTCCAACTGGGTAAAAATTTCGATCACTTTTCCAGTAAAAAATCTACTATAAAAGAATATGAACTTATAGTTCGCCAGACAAGACTGAGATAAGAACTTTTTGACCTCCTGACTATAGTTTATACAGTCCTCCTGGATTGCGTGCCTCGCAACAACTCCCTGGCTACAATCTAATAGCCCTTCTGTCTTGCTTAACCAGTGACTTTGAGAATTCATCTATCTCCCGTGGATCAATGAAGAACTCCACGTTCTCCAACAAAGTTTGGTATTTGGATTATCTGGATTTGATGTTTTCACCGTCAATAACTTGATCAAATCAATGAAGGTTAAAATATCTCAGCGAATTGGATGAAGAAAAGATGAAGCTCTCAATGTTCTCTCAATATCCAACCTTAAGATTTCGTCTGGAGGTATTCTGGTATTTATAGTGTAGGTTTATGATTAAATGGGTCGGATAAAAAGCCTTGAAATCGTGAATTAAAATTTTTCGGATAACCCTGTTGCTCGAGTGAGAGCTCCGCGACAGTCGAGCGATGGCTTGTCGCTCGAGCGAGGACCTGGTGACAGTCTAACGACAATGATTCTGTTTTTGCTGCTCGAGCATGTTCTGGCGACAGTTTAGTGAAATTGTGGTGGCGTTTTCCTCCTCTTTTCATACTCAAACCCTAGAACCTATACAACTCAATTATGTATATTGCAACATACTCCTTGACTTTTACAACTTTTCAATTCTAACCCATTTTGTTCACATACTTGCCAATTACATTGCAAACTATCAAAACATAACACATACAATAGTTTCAAGTAGTAGACGATGAACAAAGAAATAAACTTTTAATTGTTGAGAACACTTCAAATTGATTTACTATTTCCATAGATAGAGAGCCATATTACAAAGCATAATGCAAGTACAACAAAGAAAACTTACCTTGGCAAAGGGTATTAGAACAATCCAACTAAACAAGCACTATAAAAAATGTTCGATCAAACATAGAGCTTTGGATCCTAATTAGTCTTAATTCCAATTTGGTTTTCATTGTACAAGTTCTAGTTCTTGTCATAATAGCAAGGTCTATTCACCATAAGCAATGGGCAAACGTATAGTAATGTTCATAACTAGTGGTGAGTATCCGATTATTTTAAGTATAATTTATTTGTACATTTAAAAAATTTATGTGACTATTTACAATTTTGCTTATTTTTGTTGTTACATTGTTTTCTTTTATCTTTGTTTATATAAAGAGGAAAGTAAATCCGTCATTTCATGGTCAAAATTGAGGGAATTGCAAGTTTTTCGACATAATTAAAAGTTTGGGGATTAATTATGCCAGAAAAAGATCGATGGTAGATTTGTTACATTCCATAAAGATTGAGAATGAAAAGTACAAATTTTCCTAATATTTATGATTATAATATAATGAGGAAATTGCAAAAAACGTCCACTTTTACATATTTCTTTGCAAAAATGTCCAAAATTTGTTCAATGTCCATTTTAAATTCCCTGATTTAGACCAAAATGCCCTGATCAGCAATTTTAAATTCCACAATGAGAATAAAATTATTTATATAATTAAAAATTGTATTAGCCAATAATAACTTGACACATATCCTATATTACTTATTTAAAAAAAGTATCATGTTGATCATGCATTAAATGTTCACTTCTCCCTGTATGTGAGTAAATAAAACATTTATGAAATGTCAAGAACTACACTTAAAATGTTAAGAAGTTTATGAAATATAAAAAAGCTCATGTTCATAACGAAATCTAATTTTAGACAAATGAAGTGTTAAGTGTCTGGATAAATATGGTCCAAATATCGATAACAACTTTTAAAATGTCGAGAACGTCATGAAATGTCAAAAATAACAACTATTAAACACGACTTATCAACAAAAGCAAAATTTTAAAGAAAAATTACATTCCATCGAAATTTGTGGAAAGCCTAATCAACTCACAAATCTGAATGAGATTAAATTTCTCGAAATAAAATTATATGATTTTCTTATGAATTAGAAGTATGTATTTAATTTGTTAATGGATTTTCAATTTAATCATCTACATTTCTTCTCAAAATGTGTATACATGATTTATCTCCAAGGGAAAATTCTGCTTTCCTATTTTGTTTTGTCTTGGTATGGTATAATATCTCTAGCAACCTTTTAAACTAGAAGGCCCTACAGAACATATTCTACCTTGTGTTTATCATAGAATCGAGACTAGTAAGAGGCGAAAAATAGATTTTACAACAAGAATTGGAATCTCAAG
This sequence comes from Fraxinus ornus, assembly GCA_903798235.1. NCBI lineage: Eukaryota > Viridiplantae > Streptophyta > Magnoliopsida > Lamiales > Oleaceae > Fraxinus > Fraxinus ornus. Next base: position 9,825 of record CAIGRF010154140.1, read on the forward strand.
GCTTGGATTGAAGTTGAAATGCAAGAAATTGAGTTTTTGAGTTCTTCACCTCGTTCTTTATTTTAGGTGATGTCGTTTTCATTATCTTTTGTATAATTTGTATTTAATAATGCTAGGCTAAACACTTTTTAATATTAGATGAATGATGAAATTTATTGATTGATATTTCTAATCGAGATTTAAGTATTTTAGTTCATTCTTGTGTTCTTGATTAAATATGCATAATTATTTCATTCTTTGAACGTTTGATCACCATTAAGATAATTTGTTTCTTATTGTAGTGTTGGAAGATTCACAATAGGTTAGAACATTGCAAATTTGAAATATGGAAAATAGATGTTAAGAATAACATTTATGGTTTGTGCAATCTAGTTGATAATCGTGTGACTAAATGCATCTCTTTGCATATGAATTCAAACTAGATATATAATCAGGTCATGATTGGGATATGTTTAATTTATCTTGAAAAATAATGTCAAATATTAATGGATTATCGATTGTGACGAACACATGAAGAACACTAACTTACATGAGTCGAGAATTGGAAGTAGAGATTAATAGGTAGATTTTGAAATCCAATATATTCATCTCCTTATTTGATAAAAACCAATCTTTCGCTTAATTCATAGCATAAAATAGGATAATTACAAACCACTCGAACTCATTTGTGTTACATTGATCAAATTTGATAGTAGCTAGTATACTATAATTGAACGTTATTTCTCGTGGGAAGATACACATAACTCACTACATATTACTTATCAACGATCCCGTAGGCTTGCGGGATTTCCTCTAACACACCACATCCTTTCCAGATAGACTCGAAGCTCTTCATACCAGGCGGGGAAAGTGTTCAATGTTTCAGTAGTGGCTGTGTGATTGGTGACTTAGTTGTAAGTTGTCTAAAAGTTATGGTCAAAATACATTACAAGAGGAATCACTCGACTTAACCCTTTCGCGGGCGAGCTTCAAGGATCCTACTTACTAATTCTTTATGCATGGATGCTAGAAGGAAGCAACTCATTCCTTCCTTTTTGAGGGCATTAGAGGTTCAAAAGGCAAACTATGTTGTAAGGACACTGCCATTTTCAACTTAATTTGTTAACGGGCAAGATATGCCTACATAACTTTTTCTTCTTCCTGATAAAGAAAGAGGTAAATCGTGAATAAATGTCTTAATATGCTGAACAAATAACTTTTTTTTTCTCTTGGACACTACATAACATCCAATCTTCACCCTAAGTGGACATTTCATATGTTCTTCCTAACGATAGATGCATTAATTTACTTTTAACAAGACATTTCTGCATGTGTTAGAAATTGCACGTGAGAGATTGTTTTAGTTAAAATCTTTCACATGTTCCATGGAACTTCAAGACAAAAGAGTACATAAAATGGAAGTTAATATGATCCGGGATAGTCTGAAAGTTACATAGAATTTGATGATTGACGGAGATTAGTCAACGGCAAGTTCGAGTCTTCAAGGGGTTAATAAAAGCAATACAAATGCATGCTCAGGAAATGGGGCACATGGGGTTGAAGAAAACATGTCAAAGTATAAGTTTCATGTTGGGCTCGGAAGAAGAAACCAAATGGATCAACTCGGTTCAAGCAGCAAACAAGCAGCGTAGATGAAAACAGGCATAACTTTCAGCTCGGTAGTCGGATTTTCTCCCGTGAGCACATTTCGGAAACGACATGAAATTATGCACTAGGAAAAAGAGGAATTAAAATTAATAATATGCAACCGCATGGCAGAAAAACGATGCGGAAAAATGATGCCATATTTTTCCTTTTTCGTGAATTTTCTTGTTAGACTAGAATATTATTTTCTTTCCAATTTTACAATATTTTGTACCCTAATTACTTTTTATTAGGTTTTCTGGTTATTAGTATAAATAGGACTTATTTTTTCAATGTATGAACTTTTTTGACAATTTGAGATTATTATACATTTGAGAGGGATTGTGCTTTCAACCATTGTTCTTCATTGAACATCGTGAACTTATCAAGTTATATGATTTTCTTATGAATTGGAAATATATAGTTATTTTTTAGTGTTAATGATTTTTCTACTTCATTTTCTTCATTTTTTTCAAAATCATTAATCAATACCTAATAGATAATAAAGGCAAATGTATCCATTAGGTATTAGCTAGCATTAATGTAGCTTCTCATGAAAACTATTTTGTTCTTCTCAAAATTTGTGACAGATTGGAAAAAAAATTGCTTCATTTATAGACAATATTATAAAAATCGTAAAATGTGATTAGGCATGGAGGCAAAATTTCAAACATTACGAGTTTAAGCGAGCATAGGCGAGGCTCAAACGTAAAAAATGTTTTCTTATTTTTAATATGATTTTAAATGTTTAATTATTTTAAAATCATTTAATAATTAAAATAATACATATCAAACATCTATAAATATAAAACACTATATTTACTTAATAATTCACACCAATAGTTAATTATACAATTTTCAAACTTTCGAAATGAAAAAATTAGAATATTTCTCATAGTTCAATTTTTTACTACACAAATCATACTTACTAGATTCATAGGAATTTTATATATGCTTTTGGAGTTTCAACAAAATCACGAGTTTCAAGACCATAATTACATGATGTAGATCGCATCATACCTTAAATCTTATTTAGCTATTTAGATAAAGTCATTTTTAACTTTTATACAGATAAAATCTTTTAAAAACTTAAAATTAAAATCAAATGAAAAGTTTTTTCAAGAAAATAATAATAGTAATAATAATAAGCTAAAGTCAAATAAACTATTTTTTAAAAAATAAAAAAAGATACTAATAAAGCGCGCCTAAGGAAGATGAAAGAAAAAATTCAGCCGTTTAAGAATTGGAAAGAAAAAAGCATCTAGGAGGGAAGCAATGCGTTTTACCTAAGTTTCGAGTTTAAGCGAGCTTTTTAGAACACTAGGTATAATATACAATTTGGTACCAAATTTGGCCATTTTTACAAGAGTTATTAAAATTAGACACTTTCAATTGACAAGCATGAAATTGGACAAATTCCCGAAATATAAGTACTCTCAATCATACTATATTTGCATCATATTTTGCATTTTTTTTTTACGCTTTGCCACATAACAACACACTATTGAACAGTTTAAGAAACTAAAACGGTTATGAAATTGGTAAAGTTGCAAATCGAATCAGCACGGAGAGATGTACTAAACAAAGCTGAAAGCATAAGCATCAGCTTTCGTTTAAGGATTAAACTATCAGGATCTTCAAGTGACATGTGGCAGAAAGTCAATAAAGCTTCTGCGTTATAATAAAAATGCTATCTCGCCCATCTACAATAGCTTATCTTGGTTTTAATTGCTTGAAATTTTAGGTGAGAGTTGAACATGTGGTATTTGTTGTAACTTTTCTTTTCACGGTTACATCTAATTGCATGTCAGTCAAACTGTATTTTAAAGATGGATGTTTTTGTAAGGTAAAATACAGTTTGAAAGGATAGCAATATTTGTGAAGAGCCCAAAAAGGAAATGAAATCATTCAGTTGACGATGAATGAGTAACCAAGAAAATTAAGAAGTCTGGTTATGACAGGATTCCACTAGAAGAGAAGAGAAATAAGTTTGTTATTGATTGTTGAAATGCAAATGCCGAGAATTATAAGGAGTTGAGGTGCGTGACGCCTCCACGGGGCCACCTCTGCAAAGGATGTCCACTTCATTAGGAGAGGCACGTGCGCCTCCCCAGGTGAAGTGATTCAATGAAGTGTTTAACCCTCATTTGATTTATTCATTTTGGTGCAAGTGTTTACTCATTCTATTTACTAGGCGAAGTGATTCAGTGAAGTGTCCACAACTTTCCTTAAAGTTGCAACCACTCAGGGCTTCGTCCCTCAGTCAGGACTTCACCTCTACCACGACTTTCCTTAAAGTCGCAACCACTCAGGGCTTCGTCGTCGCCTCTACCACAACTTTCCTTAAAGTTGCAATCACTCAGGGCTTTGTCCTTCTACTAGGACTTCACCTCTACCACAACTTTCCTTAAAGTTGCAATCACTTAGGTCTTTGTCCTTCAGTAAGGACTTCGCCTCTACCGTTGTCCTTAAAGTTGCAATCACTTACGGCTTCATCTTTCAGTCAGGACTTTGCCTCTACCACGACTTTCCTTAAAATTGCAATCACCTTGAGCATATGCAGTCGTCGCCATGATTATCATTTATAATCATGGAGGCGTGCTTTGGAAGCAAGCATCGCCCCCCCATGATTACCTTGGAAAAATGCGAAAGCTTTCAAATCATTAGCACACAGCCCAAGGCTATCTCATCAGCAGACGCTTCATCCCAGCTAGGACTTTGCCTTGCAACAACTTTACTCAAAGTTGCCAACACCCATCACTTCGTCCTAGCTAAGACTTTGCCTCGCAATAACTTTTCTTAAAGGTACCACACCCCATCACTTCATCCCCATTGAAAGGCTTCGCTCGGAAACAGCACTCCCAAAACCTCACTCAACGCTTCGTGCTTCCATCAGGGCTCTGCTCCTACTTACCTTATCATCTCTTCTACAATTAACACATACATCTCATAAAATGATAGGGTATAACCCTCTACAAAGTCCATGCATTATATAAATATCCATACATGGACTTGAGGGGCTGTTGCTATAGGCCTTTTGGAGGCCCTCCACTTCGTCCATCCACCTCATCCGCCACGTGGATGAACTGATTTGGTATTGCCCACGTGGAAGCTGAACTGAATTCATGTCGGATGAACCAGCTCCACAGATGTTGACTGATTGATGGGACTTGTGGCAAGCTACAAACGATGAAATCAACTGCTATATCAGAAACCATTTAATGCCCGTTACTATGGATTGACGGATTGGCGCCTATGAAAGGGTAACCAGCCTGGGATCCGAAGCCACTTATCCCCCCCATCCAACGGTTCTCCTTCTCATCTCTCTAGTATAAATACCACCATACTATGATAAGGAAGGGTTCCAATTCTAATCTTTACATTCTAGTCTTTTTAACTCTAAAAAGCCTAACACTATATTTACACACAATCTCAACCACGTCCCGGTGGCCACTTCACCGTCGAGCACCACTTTTCGGTTGGTTGAAATACTGACTTGACCGTCGGAGTGCTCATGGTCGCTTTAACCTCTGTCAAAAAAGGCCACGAGTGACTAACGGCTTGCTATCGTGTGCAGGGAGAAATATACGTGAAGACATATTCTATTGGCCATGTGTCGGAGCCATTTTTCGAGGTCAACATTCACTATTGATAGTCTCTTTCCAGAATGGAGCTTTTAGACTAGACATTGCTTCATTGAATGTCCAGGTTCATTTTCTAACAAATAAGTTAAAAAAAATTTGGACCAAAAGATTTAGATGTTTTGGTCCTTTTGCTTCGTCTTGGTTTTTCATTACTTTGATAATTACCAATTACAGTATCATAAGTTCATTTTTGCGAACTTATCTCATTCCTATCCTTACAAAGAAGCTTGTCCTAAAAAAATACAGCATTCCTAGATTCAATGATAGTATTTTCATGTACATTCGGAATGTCAGACTTATGTACGAGGAATCGGTAAGCACTTAGGCTTTGGTATTTCTACCTTAACTAAACACCCCCACACTTATAAGTATTTGTACGAAGGTTTATGATCTTTCCATAACTCATAAAGAGTTTTGTTTCTACTTTTGTGTAGGGCTGGGCTTGAAAATCACATCCCGAAAAACCGACCCGACCCAACCCGAAACGGGTCAGGTCAGATCAGTTTAGGGATAAATCTAGATCGAGTCGGTTAAAATAATTTAAAAATAATTATGGGTCAGGTCGGTTCAGCCTTAAAACTGACCCATCCCATGTAATAAACAACTCTTTCAAAGAGGCACTCTCTCTCATTCTCACTTCTTCCCCTTCTTTGCACGAGTTGCCTTCCTTGCTGTCGGAGCCGCCTTCTTAGGAGTCGCCACTTTTTTTGCTGTGCTGGAGCCGTCTTCTTAGGAGGTTGCTTTTTTTTTTCCAGCTTTGGGCTTCTCTGCAGCCTTTCTTTTGGGGGTGGCTTCAGCTTTGTGGGTGTAGCAGTCTTGAGCTTCTCTGCAGCCTTCCTTTCGCTAGCGGTACCTTCTTCTCCTTGGTGATTTTGCTGGCGGTGAAGTGAGGGAGAAAGATAAAGATTATGGATTTTGGGGTTAAGCCCACGTGGGCATGGTAATGCAGCATAATCCAAGATTTTGAATCCATAATTTGATGTCCTTTCACAATTGAGGAATGACTATTAAATGCTGGTCTTTGATTTCAATGTAACTCATTTCTTGAATAGCTTGCATCTATACCCTTTTGCTTGCTCTATTTCATATGCATATTCATGGTGGACCCAACCCAAACCGATTCGTGTTGGGTTGGTTTAGGGTAAGTGTCGAGTCAGACCGATTTGTGAAAAGAGCCCAAAACTAGGTATATCGGGTCAGGTAGATTTTAGGCCAAAACCGACCTGACCCGACCCATTGCCCATCCCTACTTTTGTGTAGTAATTTATCTAGAATGTGATTAGCTGAGAGAATTGCTTCACCCACAAATTTTGAGGTAAACCAAAATTAATCAACATAGCATTCATCATTTATTCAGAGTACGATTATAGAATTCCGCAATACCGTTTGACTAAGGTGAATAAGGAGCTAAATTTGATGAATTATCTCAGAATCTGAACGAAATTCTTCAAATAGTGCTCCATATTCCCCATCTTTGTCACTATGAACAACTTTTATTCGTTTGCTTTATTGATTTTCAACCTCATTCTTGTACTGTTTAAATGCTTCTAAGGCCTCATCTTTGCTTTTTAGCAAATAGACATAATAGTATCTCGTGCAATCATCTATAAAAGTAATAAAATACTTTTTACCTCTTCCAGTTTGCACAAACTTTAAATTATAAATATCACTGTGAATTATTTCTAGAGGAATCGAGTTTCTTTTGATTGAATGAAACGGTGTTTTGGCTATTTTAACCTCTACACATGTTTTGCACTAATGATTTTGATCAAATGAAATGGAAGACAATAAATCTAAACTTACTAATTTACGTAATGTATTAACATTATCATGTTCTAACCTAAATCTTATAAGTTAGAAGACTCAATCAAGTAAGTAGAAGATTTATTTTTATTAATATCAAAATCACGAAGTACATGCATTATATTCATTTTGAATAGCCAATGGGCTAAGTAGCTCTTGCCCACGAACATGTCATTTTTTGTGAGTACAAACTTGTGAGACTCAAATACTAGTTTATACCCATTTTTGCTTAACAAGGCTCCAGATACCAAATTTTTGCCAATTTCAGGAACATGCAGCACAACGATGAGTGTTACTTTTTTCCCTGATGTCATTTTCAGCATTACTTTACCCAGACCAACAACTTTCGATGATGTCGAGTTGCCCATGAATAGTTGCGTCCATTGATAGGGCTGTAAGATGAAAACATCTCCTAATTAGCACAAATGTGATGAGTAGCTCCAGTATCTACGAACCATTCTCTCGGATTGTCCACCATGTTTGATTCAAATACAACAGCTGAGAACATTAGTTCAGACACATTGTTAGACAATCTGGCTTTCTCAATCAAGTGTACTTGGTCCTTTTTGTGTTGTTTTTTCTATCGGCAGTCCTTTGCAATGTGACAAGGCTTACCGCAGTTATAGCAATGTCATTTGAATTTCTTGGCCTTGCACTTTTTCTTGCCATTACCGGAGTGCTTCCTTTTCTTTCTAGTTTTTGGATCCACCAAATTGAATTTAGCCTCCATTTGCACCTTTCTAGATTTCTTTTCTGAATTGCAATTATCTTCCTAAATTCTTAATCTTACAATCAGATCTTCAAGTCCCATTTCCTTACATTTATGTTTCAGATAGTTCTTGAAATCTTTCCACATTGGAAGTAATTTTTCGATAATATCAGCGACCTAAAATGACTCATAGTAAGATGATTTGTGGCTCTTGGACTTGATTCATTATTGTTTTAATATCTACCATTTTGAAGTCCAGGAATTTGTCTATCTATAACGAATTTCTTCAATCCGACATCTTCCGTTTTGTTCTTCTTTTCCAATGACTCCTACAATAATTTAGTTGCCTTGACCAACTGTATATGTTGTATAGTGTGTTGTCAAGACAATTTAGGATGTAGTTCCTGCACAAGAAGTCACTATGACTCCATGTATCGAATGCTGCTCATTTTTTGAGAACTTCCTCATCCTCAACAGTTGGAGCATCTTCATTCAAGAATTTTGCCAAACTCAGAATCGTGAGATAAAACAACATTTTCTGCCACCATCTCTTAAAACCCACTCCCGTGAATTTTTTCGTTTTCTGCCTATGAGTATTATTAGGGGTACAACAGATTTAGTATTACATGTCATTAGCGTCTTAATATTGCTGGCAAATAATTATATCACCACGAATTGATTTAGGTATAATAACGTCGTGCACAATGAATGCTATAAAATGTTAATGGTCGAGGCAAAAAGTTCGGCTCTTTCTCCTTAAGACAATAATGCCCCGCACCGGTGCTGATGGTATTTCGACACTCGTCTTCTAAGATACAACGACCTCGACTTGTAATATTAGCACTCCAAATTACAAGACCCGGTGAACCTACTCACGTTTTGATCTCTCTAAAAAAATTTGACTAAAATGCACGAAAATAACTTTCGAGGCTGAATTACTAAATATGAATAATACAGGGACAAATGAATAATTTTGGAAGAAGGATAAAATCAGATATGATTTTTGGAATGAATGAAAACGAGGTATGTAGACCTATTTATAGAAGTTGAAAGGTTGTGTCCAAAAAACACAATAACAGAAAAGTTGTGTCTTCAACAGACACAAATCGTGTAGACAGATAGTTTAGCTGCCAACCACCAATCTTCTAGAAGAAAACATGTGTCGCGCATAGAAAATTAGGGGAAAAATAATATAAATTAAATATATTATTATTTTAAATAATAATAAAATAATATAATTCAAATATTATTTTACCAAAAATTATATATCAACACGGCCCAAGTCCAAACCCAAGCCCACGACCTGTGTGATAACCCAAGAATAACTAACCAAGAGGGGGGTGAATTGGTTTTTGAAATTTTCTTGACAATTAGTTTCAAAACTATTTAATACACAAAATATAAATGCAAAGTGTAGTAAGAGAAGTAAATATAAAAATTCGATAACTTAATTCAAGTATTGTCACTTAAGTAGAAAGAGCACAATGTAAATAACAATTTAAAGTAAAGTCCAATAATGTAAAGATGACAAGGGAATTTAATGTGGTTCGATACACAATGTCTATGTCCCCGTTACCAAGCTCTCCGTCACGAGCAAGGTCAAATGTACTATAGTGGTAACATACAAACAAGGAGTACCGATCCTTAGGTGACTTACAACAATGAGCACTTTTCCTTAGGTGACTTACAACAAGGAGTACTTATCCTTATATGACTTATAACAAGGATCGCATATCATTAACAACAAGTGAGTTTTCACAAGGCTCTCGAAACCACCAAACTATAAATGATAATTTTACAATTGAAAGAACTCTCTTAAAAAATGATATAATTAAATCAAGTGTTTAGAGAGTTAGGATAATACTTCAATAGATAGCAACTAATAAAGCTCAAGTGTTTATGTTGTAAACTTTGATGAATAATGAATAATGAAATAGTTTGTATCTTTGTATCAAAGTTTTCATCCTATGATCTCTCTTAACAAATAATACAAGTTAAATATGAAGAGAGATTTACACTTCACTATAAGTGTTGGCAAAGAAAATCTTTACCAAGAATTTAAAATAGATGAGATTGAGAAGTTTCCTTGCAAAATAGAATTCTTGATTAAATAGATGAAACTAGTTTGATCAATCAAGAGACTCTTTGTAATAAATGAAATAGAATATAAAATCAAGTAAGCTCAATGATTTTCAATAAATATACTCTCTTAATTGCTCTTGTAAGTGGTTAAAATTGAATGCAAAAGAGAGGGCTATTTATAGATCAAGATTTGAAAATCAAAAACTTTCGGTTGAGCATATCGGGCATTACGGTCGATCGAAAATGAATATAGCCGTTGTATATTCTAAACTATTGGAATTTCGACTGAGCATTTCTGTCAGTTCGATCGAACGGAATTTCGGTCGACCGGTATATACTTCGGTCGACCGAAGTATGAGAATTTTGGAAATTAATTTTTATATAAAATATTCATTTTTCCAAAATCTATTTCATACATTTTTATGCAAGAAATGAATTATGAAAACAATTTGAGCTTTATTCACTTGCTAAAGATTGATGAGTGGATAGCTTTACATATAAATTTAAGTTTCAATAAAGAACTTCTAAACTCTAATCTTCAAAGTTCTTGTTCTCTTCTAGTCTCTTTTGATCGCTTGTTCTTCAATGGATGACGATTTGAGCCTTTGAATGCTTAAGAAGATTTATACATGAAAAAAACTTAAGAAACAAGATTTGTTAGAAACATAAGTATCTTGTTTGTTATAATCAAAACAACTAGAGCAATATTAAATCACATGTCAACAATTTACCCCTTTTTTATTATGACAAACAATATGGGATTTGTAGANATATAATATGTGATTTGTAGAAATATACAAGAAAATTGTCTTCTTTTCCCCCTATCTTTTTCACTTCTATGGGAATATCTTTCACATGTATTACCAAGTTTGTGTCTATTTCATATCCCATGTATATAAAGATAGCATAATATGACAAGTATACTTCCAAAACACAATTGTAATATAAAGATATGCATTTTCCATCATCAAATCACAATTCATAGAATCATGAACACATAATAAATCACATTTCTTTTCCCCCTTGGACATCATCAAAATGAATGGGGTCGTTGAAGTTAAAAACTTCCCCCATAATCATGGCATAGGTGTGAGGAAAGAAGAAAAACAATGAATATTAATCATAGGTCATGACATAAAAAAAAATATAAGTTAGAAGTACAACTCAAAGTGCATCAAACTAGGAAATGTTTTTGAGAAGAAGTTTTGCATAAGCTAAAAGGAAAAGAACTAAAAAGAACCTTCAATCTTCCGCCGGTTGAGGAGGGTCTTGAGGATAGATGGAGTACATATGTGCGAAGAAGGCCTCTTGGAACATGCTCATTTGCTCCGTCCTTTGTTCAAGTGCGTCCATGCGGCTATTTACGGTAGTGGCAAGGGAATCAATTCGACCTTCTAAGATGTTGAATTGATTTTTGAATATATATCGTCCAGGGGTAAGTGCAATTGGTGGAATTGTAGTCATATGTCTCGATCGAGGATAACCATCACCATCACCATCACCATCACCCTCACCAACACCCATATTCTCCTCCATCTCTTCTTCGGTGAATGGCCAAGTAGTCGACCCTGAATTATTGTCGAAGCTTTGAGTATGACACACCCATTGCCCATCACCTTTAACAATTTTCATGCATTTGATGGTGTTAAGTTTGATGATTTCGGTGTGTTTTGATTTAAGAATAGACTCATCATCTAATGGCACATGGAAGTATTCAAATAAATTTTGTAAGAAGCATGCTATATGGTAGCCTAAGACTCTAGGTGAAGAGTGGACATGTTGAATATGTTTCAAAAAGATGTAAGAAAAGTCCAATTTTTGACCAACAAGAAGAGAATCCAGGATGAACAAGTCGAGGTGATGAACCTCTTCGTAATGGCCACTTTGAGAGACGATGATGTGTAATTACACGATGGAGAATTTTGCATGGGATTGTAAGACGATTTAGGTTCAAAGTCGTTTTGGTAGTTAAGGGTCGGTCGGTGACACGACTACAAGCCTCAAGTTCATTATAACCGTCAAACTTAACGGGATAATTTTGAACATAAGCACAGTTATCACAATCTTCTAAACCAAGGATTTAACAAATAGTGAGTCTATCGAGGGTAATGCATTTATCCTTGATCGTGCAAGTTACGAGGTCCGAATAAAAAGTGACATTTCGATAAAATTCTCGAATCAACCTAGGGTAAGCATTCTCGGAAATAGAAACCACATTTTTCCATCTAGTTCCCTCAAAATATTCTTGTATACGAAAAGATGGAGCTTGGATATAGAAGTCAAAAAAGTCTATAGACTTACCAATTAAAATTGGACAATCGGTGAATCGGTCGGGCAAAGGTGTGTCAACTTCAACGTTGAACGAACTAGCTTTTCCCTACTTCGATTTCTTCTTTGGAGGCACTGTAGGTTCGGATGTGTTGAACAAGTGTGAGAGAGATTTCGATTTTTCAAAATTTTTGGTGGGAAAACGAGTAGGAACTGATAAGAAATGAGTAGGATACAAATCTTTGAAGTAGGTTAATGATTTGAACGGATTTACAATGGATGTTTGAGCAAAAATTAAGATTTTCAAGTTTTTGAACAAAATCTAGGTTTTCAAATTTTCTTGACAAAATGGAAGGTAAATTTTCGAATTTGTGATGTGAATGTTGATGAATATATTAGATTTGTGGAAATCTTGAAGCAATTGGAAGAAAATGAAGAGTTTTTGGATAATTGAAGAGAGGAGAAGAGTGAGAAACCGCAATTTTAGGTTTTCAAATGAAGAATTGGGGATAAAATTGAGTTTCGAAGATGCTGAAATACGAATATTTTAGTCGACCGAACTTTTGTGGTTGATCGAAACTCTGCAGGTTTGAAAAGAGGAGGCTACAGGAGGGTTCAGTTGTCTGATGGTCGACTGGAAGATGGTTTTCGATTGTTCATCTGGTCGACCAAAAAGTTTAAATGGTCGATCGAAACAGCTCAAAAGAAAGGGTGAGTTGCAATCGATTTTGGTGGACTCTTGTATGATCGAAAGTGTGCTTTCGGTCGTTCACTATTCAACCGAAAAGTTACCTTTCGATCGACCGAAATACTGTAAAACAATAATTCACATGTAATTTCGATTTTAAATTCAGCCACAAATTTCAGATCCATCAATAATACCCAAACCTCTTCTAATATATGAAAATCTATTGAGAGCTAGAGGTTTAGTAAGAATATCGGCCAATTGTTTTTCGGTACTAACAAATTCCAAGTAAATGTAACCTTTTTGCACATGATCTCTAAGAAAATGATGTCGAATTTCAATATATTTGGTGCGAGAGTGCAAGATGGGATTTTTTTTTGACAAATTTATAGCACTAGTGTTATTACATATAATGGGAGTATTTTCAAAAGTTAAATGATAATCACTAAGAGTTTGTGTCATCCAAAGAACTTGAGCACAATAATTAACGGCTGAGATATATTTGGCTTCGGTGGTTGATAGTGCAACGAAATTTTGTTTCTTACTAAACCATGATACAAGAGTAAAGCATAGAAAGTGACAAGTTCCACTTGTGCTTTTTCGATCAATAGTGCAACCCACCTAATTGCCATCCGAATAGCTAATAAGGTCAATATGAGTGCCCTTTGGCTACCAAAGTCCTAAAGCTCTAGTGCCACATAGATATCTAAAAATTCATTTTAAGGCACTTAGATGTGATTCTTTGGGATTGGATTGAAATCTAGCATATAAGCAAACACTAAACATAATATCGGGTCTACTAACGGTTAAATAAAGGAGAGATCCGATCATACCTCGATGGTTTGTTATGTCAATAGAAGTACCTTGCTCATCTTTATCCAATGTAATTGATGAACTCATTGGAGTATTCATTGGCTTCAAGTCTTCGAAATCAAATTTCTTGAGCATGTCTATGATGTACTTTGTTTGACTAATGAAGATGCCTTCATTAGTTTGTTTGATTTAAAGTCCAAGAAAGAACTTTAGTTCTCCCATCTTACTCATTTCAAATTCCTTGCTCATACACTTTGAAAACACTTCACAAAGGAAAAAATTAGTTGCTCCAAAAATAATATCATCAACATAAATTTGTACAACAATCATTACATCCCTTTTGGTTTTAATAAAAAGTGTAGTGTCAGCATTTCCGTTTGAAAACCATTTGAAATAAGAAATTTGATAAATCTTTCATACCAAGCTCTAGGAGCTTGTTTTAAATCATATAGAGCTTTTCTAGGTTTAAACACATTTTTTTGGAAATTTGTGATTTTTAAAATCGGGAGGTTGCTCAACATAAACTTCTTCTTAAATAAAACCATTTAAAAATGCACTTTTGACATCTATTTGATAGAGAGTAAAACTTTTATGGCAAGAAAAAGCAAGAAGCATGCGAATATATTCTAATCTAGCAAACAGTGCAAAAGTTTCTTCGAAATCTATACATTTTTCTTGAATGTAACCTTGACCCATTAATCTAGCATTGTTATGCACAATTATACCATTTTCATCTCGTTTATTTCGAAAAACCCATTTTGTATCAATAACGGTTTGATCATTTGGTCTATCAACTAAATTCCAAACATGATTTCTTTCAAATTGATTTAGTTCTTCTTGCATTGCTAGAATCCAAAACTCATAAAATTTGGTTTCTTTGAAATTCTTTGGTTCAATTTGAGAAATGAAAGCACAATTATTTAGAAAATCTTTGGTAGAGTTTCTAGTACTTACACCTTTGGAAGGATCACCAATTATGAGTTGCTTTTGATGAGAGGGAACAAACCTCTATTCAATGGGAAGTGTTGGATCACTTTGATTTTTGGAAGATTCTCCTTCTTCTTGTAGAAAAATTGGTTCTTCCAAATCTTTATCTTTAATATCTTTAGGATTTTCCTTGTTTTGGTCTTGAATATTCATTTGTTCAAAATGAATTTCCAAACCTACATCAACACCTTTCTCTTGATCAAGAGAATTAGCTTCATTAAATGTAACATGCATGGATTCTTCCATTATTAGAGTTCTTTTGTTGAAAACTCTATAAGGTTTTCTAGTAGGTGAATATCCAAGAAAGATTCCAATATCAGATTTTGAATCAAATTTTCCCAAATTTTGTTTTGTACTTAGAACAAAACATTTGCAACCAAAAACCTTAAAATAACTGATATTGGGAACTCTATTTTTCAAAGCTCATATGGAGTTTTGGTTTTCTTTCGACTTACCGAAACTCATGTAGCAAACAGTGTTAACGGCTTCGGCCCAAAAATATTTGGGTAAATTGTTTTCATTTAATATGATCCTAGCCATTTCTTGCGATGTACGATTCTTTCTTTCTACTACATCATTTGTTGAGGAGTTCTAGAAGCCGAAAAATTATGTTCATATCCATTTTCTTTACAAAAATAATCAAAAGAAATATTATCAAATTCTCCACCATTTACTTCTAATGGTTGTAATAGAGTATTCTTTTTCATTTTGAACATTTTTACAAAAATGTTTTAATATTTTTAAAGCCTCGTTTTTCAAGTTCAAAAATAAAACCCAAGTAAATCTTGAGAAGTCATCAACAATGACAAATGCATAGTACTTACCACTTAAACTTGCGGTTTTAGAAGGTCCAAAGAGATCCATGTGTAGAAGTTGTAAAGGTTTTGTGGTTGAAGAAAATTGCTTAGTTTTGAAATAACTTTTTGTTTGTTTTCCAAATTGACAAGCATCATAAATTTTGTCCTTTTCAAATTTCAAATTTGGTAGACCTTTAACAAAACAATTTTTTTAGATTTTTGAAATTAGGTCCATACTAACATGGCCTAATCTTCTATGCCATATCCAAGTATCATCTTTAAAACTTGACAAACATTTTAATTCCTTTTCAAATTCAATGTTAATGATATAAATATCTTTACTTTGGCTTCCTATGAACAATACCTCTTTCGATGTAGCATCCTTAATAAGGCATTTTGAAAAATCAAATTTGATATGATAACCTTTATCACATAGTTGACTAATACTTAGCAAATTATGTTTGAGATTATCTACTAATAAAACTTTTTCAATAGAAAGAGATGAATGATTTCCAACATTTTCAATGCTCATGATTTTTCCTTTGGCATTATCTCCAAACGTGACATGACCCCCATCATTCCTTTTGAAGTTTGACAATAGTGTTTTTTCTCTGGTCATACGTTTTGAGAAACCACTATCCAAGAACCAATTGCTCTTTATCCTTGAAGATACTACAAGAATTGATTCAAAATTTTGATCTTGGTACCCATTCAGCTTTAGGTCCTTGATAGTTAGTGCTAGTGGACCCTTGAACCCACTTATTTTTTTGAATAGTTTCTTTTTGATCAAACAACTAAAAGCTACATGTCCAAATTTGTTACAAAAGCTACATGTGGTGTTAGAAGCTTTAACAAATATATTTTCAAGAGATTTTTGCTTTAGAAAAGGTTTGTATCCAATTCCTCCTTTATGAAAAACACATTTTTGTTTCCCAAGCATTAACTCGAAGTTTTTCTTTCCTTGAGTGAATTCGTGCACAATGTTGGTTAAATCTAGGACAATTTCTTTTAGAGAAATATTTCCTTTGATTAGAGATTCATGATCATCCTTTTCTTTCTCAAAATCCTTTTGAATTTCTAAAATTTTTTGGTCTCATTTTTCAATAAGGTGTGTTGCTTTTTTAGAGTAGATCATCATATGAAAAAGAATAGTTCATCATAAGAGGGAGTGTCATTTGTGTTTACCTCCTCTTCAATAGCCATGAAACACATGTTTGCAACTTCATCTTGACTTTCATTTTCTTTTTGCTTATCATCACTTTCATCCCAAGTGCCTTGTAGAGCTTTCTTTTTGAAGAATCTTCTCTTGTTGGGACATTCAGTTCTTCTGTGATCGGGTTTGTCATAATCATAGCAAACAACCATCTTGTTCTTTTCCTTACCTTTGTCTGCTTTCTTTTGAAATCGGCGGTTGTTGTGAAAGCATATCCACTTTTTGACAAGGATAACGAGATCATCAAGTCCCTCATCACTCTTGTTTGGATTTGAGATTTCTTCATCATTTGATGATTTCAAAGCAATTTTTCTTCTAGGATGATCCTTCTTTTCTTTCTTTTTTGCTTTTCTAGACTTCTCCTTTGTTTCGGCGTGATTTAGCTCATAAGTCATGAAGGTTCCATAGAGCTCTTCCAAAGGATACGTGTTGACATCTTCGGTGTTCTCTATCAACATTCTCAATAAGTCCCAATCTTCCGAGAGAGACCTAAGCAGTTTGTTAACAAGTTCACCATTAGTAAATTTTCGATCAAAGCCTTTAAGGCCATTAACAATATCAGTGAACCAAGTAATCATGCTAGCAATGTGTTCATCTTGTTTCATAAAGAAATTTTCAAAATTTTTAAACAAAAGATTTATCTTAGTTTCTTTCACTTTGTTTGTACCCATGTGTGTGATTTCTAATGCATGCCAAATATCATATGCAAAAGCACATGTGCTAATACGATTAAATTCATTTATATTTAAAGCACAATAAAGAAGATTTTTGGCTTTTGCATTCAAAGACAATATTCTTTTATCATCTTCAACATATTCTTTTCTAGGTTTTAAAATAATTTGGTCCGATTTTCCATCAACTTTAATAACCTTAGTAAGCTTATGAGAACCAAATTCAATAACCTCCCAAACATTATAATCAATTGATTGGATATAAATCATCATTCTAGTTTTCCAATAATTATAATGTGTACCATCAAACAAAGGAGGACGATTTGTAGAATGCCCCTCAATATTATGATTAACCATAACAAAAGATAGTAAAATCTTTTAAAATGCGCACATAGGCTTTGATACCAATTGATAAGCCAAGAATAACTAACCAAGGGGGGGATGAATTGGTTTTTGAAACTTTTTCGACAATTAGTCTCAAGACTATTTAATACACAAGATATAAATGCAAAGTGTAATAAGAGAAGTATATATGCAAATTTGATAACTTAATTCAAGTATTGTCACTTAAGTAGATATAACATAATGTAAATAGCAATATGCTCAAATTTAGGGGGTAAAAAGAAAAATATTTATGTAATTGAGCTCATTTTCAGGTCCTAAAAATCTTATGGGTTTGACTTTCAGTAAGGAAAATACTTATTTAACAGTGATGTTTGCATGTCCTTTCTCACAAATTTAAGATTTGGAGTCATATTCACGAGAAAATAGTGGCACTTATCACACGTGATGATATGATCCGGGGTGCCATTGAAACGATGACAAGTTTGGGAAAAGATCCATTGACAACTGGCGAAAGACCGATGACTCGATCGAGGGCAAAGCGAATGGAAGAAGCTATAGCATTGCTGGTTCAAGCTACGGTTGACGATAAGGCGATCGTCAAGAATAATGGAGCAGGTCCTGTGTTGGGATCGAGGCCGGAAGTCACTTGGTTCAGCGCGTTAAAAGCAATGGAAGACGGAGGCTCGGGGGATGGCCCTTGCGACCGCAAGGAGAAACCTCCATGCAGTCACCCAGACCTCAACAGGGACTAAAGTCCCCCGTTCATGAACCCCATGCAATCGCATGGAGTTTTTCCTTGCGGTCGCAAGGAAGACACTTTGGGGGAAAATTTCCTTTTTTCGCGAATTTCTATATTTGATAGAATTCTGTGTTTAGTCAATCTCTTACCTTAATTATGATGTTTTGCACATTTTCTTCTTAATTTCTAGGGTTTGGTATAAATACCAAAACATTCATTGTATGAACACTTTTGACAAATTATTAATTGAGAGGCTTTAAGCTTTCCTTGTTCGTCAATTGAACAACTATCGAACTTATCAAGATCTAAAATCTTGTGGCGTTCAAACAGCCGGATTATTGGGTTTTTCATTGTGTAATCAAGGGGTTCATCGTAGCATCGTTCTCGTTGGGTTTTTTAGTTCACTTCGTTGGGTTCAGGTCCAAAACCTAATTAATTGTCATCTTGGGTTCCGCATCAATCTCGTTGTAGGTTTCGTAGTCACCGTTGCTACGGGGTTCGCATCAGTTGGTATCAAAGCTTTGGCTCCAATTCTATCAGGTTATATCTTTTATTTTCCTGGTTGAGTCATTTAAATTCGTTTCTCCGTACTTTAGTCGTTCTTCATTTTCAATTCCTAGATATGTCAATTCCTTGTTGGTAGTATAATCTTATGTTATTAAAAAAAAAAAGTAATGTTCATCGCGGTTACTGTTCATCCGTAAAAAAAAATTCTTAAATTTGTTTGATTTATTTGCTACCGACCCTCTACAAATTTCGAATCATCAATTGTTCTTGTCACCAAATTTGAATCAAAGTTCATATTTGCAATTCTTTTGTGTTTTCCAAATTATCATCCAATTTGTCCTTGTCAGTCATTTGAGTTGTGACTTCCCATTGTCATTCCAACAATCCCATACTCCTCTTGAGTCACAATCATTCTCATATTCGGTTTTTGAAGTCAAAAGTTTGATCTGTTGAGTTCATTGTTGTTCTTTGGAAGCACTTAGTGAAGGCATTGAGTGGTAGAAGGCAGAGTGTGAGAATATTAGAGGAAAAAAGCCAATTGAGTGATTCCGAGTAAAATTGGTGAGGCAGAAATTGAGAGAATGTCAGATATGGAAAGCTCAAATTCAAGCAGGAATGGTAATCAGGCCACTTTGCAGGATGATAGGATGGATAGGCTTGAACAGATGGTGCTGGATATGGGAACACATATGGCACAATTGAATACTTCGGTGGCCAGTATTCGTAGGGAGCAACCAGCAGGTGTACCTCACAATAGGAGGGCGGGTAGGCAAATTCCTAGGATGGATGAACAGGAGGTTGTCAGTGAACGGAGTGAAGATGTGTTTGAAAGGGATGAGATGGGACGAAGGAGGCCTAGGGGAGATAGGTTTGAACGACGAGTGGAAACAATTATGGAGGTGAAGTTGATGGTAATTTGGGTAATGTCAAAAAGATAATTCCATAATTTAAGGGTAGGAGTGACCCTGAGGCATATTTAGAATGGGAGAAAAATGTGGAGTTGATTTTTGATTGCCATAACTATTCGGAGGATAAGAAGGTGAAGATTGCGGTGTTGGAGTTCATTGATTACGCCATCACTTGGTGGGATCAAGTGGTTACCTCACGGCATAGGAATTGGGAGAGGCCTATAAATATGTGGGATGAATTGAAAGTGTTGATGAGGAAATGATTTGTACCTAGTCACTACTACAAGGAGCTCCATCAAAAACTGCAGAGTTTGTATCAAGGTTCGAAGAGTATAGAAGACTATCATAAGGAGATGGAGATTTTGATAATTAGGGCAAATATGGAGAAAGATTGAGAAGCTACCATGGCTAGATTCTTGAATGGGTTAAACAAGGAGATTGCTAGTGTGGTGGAACTACAGCACTATGTGGAGTTGGAGGATATGTTGCATGTAGCCATGAGGAAAGACAGTTGAAGAGAAAAGGGACTACAAGGCAACCGGTGAGCACTTCGTCTCCTAATCCAAATTGTAAGTCGAGGTGGGAAGGCAATAAAGGGAATGAAGCGGGGTTTAAAGGAAGGACTGAATCGCAACGGGAAAGAGAAAAAGGTGCGGCACTGTACCCAAAACGGAGCCACAGCAATCGAGGAGTAGGGATATTAGTTGTTTTCGGTGTTTGGGAAAGGACACATTGCTTCTCAGTGTCCTAACAAAAGAGTGATGATGATGCGGGATGACGGAGAGGTGGTAAGTGAGAGTGAAGAAGAATATGACGATATGCCGATGTTGGAGAAGATTGTTGAAGAGGGAAAGGTGGAATTTGCTGTTGGTGAGCTACTGGTCACAATGAGAGCTCTTAACACTCAAATCAAGGCAAATAAAACTGAGCAACAGCGGGAAAACATATTCCATACCCAGTGTCACGTCCGCGATAAAGTATGCAGTCTAATCATTGATGGTGGAAGTTGCACAAATGTAGCTAGCACAACTTTAGTGGAAAAATTGGGTTTGGCATTCTTTAGACACCCTAGGCCTTATAAATTGCAATGGTTGAATGAAAGTGGAGAGGTGAGGGTGAATAAACGAGTGATGATTGATTTCTCAATTGGGAGTTATAGTGATAAGGTGGTATGTGACGTAGTGCCTATGCAAGCGGGTCATATTTTGTTGGGAAAGCCATAGCAGTATGATAGGAAGGTTACACATGATGGGTATAAGAACCGGTATAGCTTTGTCAAGAAGGGAATGTCCATTATTCTTGCACCATTAACACCGGCACAAGTTTATGAAGACCAAATTAAATTGAGGAATGAGGAAGAGAGAAGAACAGGAGAGTTTACAAAAAGGAGAGAAAATGGTGAGGTGGCTGAGAGTGGAGAAAAGAGAGAGAGGCCACATGAGAAGAGATGAAATGACGAGGTGGCTGAGAGGGGAAAAAGGAGAGAGATACCACAAGAGGGGAGAGAAAAAGAGTCAGTTGAAAGGAGAGAAAAGCCGAAGGCGAACTTCTTTGCAAGAGGGGTGAACTGAAAAAGGCTATGGTTGATAATAGACAAATGTTGTTGTTAGTATACAAGGAGTCCCTCCTCAACTTCGAGGAACCTCACACACCCTTTCCCAGTTTGGTTATGTCTTTGTTGCAGGAATTTGAAGATGCGTTCCCGGAGGACATACCAAGTGGACTACCACCAATCCGTGGTATTGAGCACCAAATTGACTTCATACCTAGGACTGTCATTCCAAACATACCCTCTTACTGAAGCAATCCCGAGGAGACAAAGGAGCTTCAGAAGTAAGTGGAGGAGTTGATCAGCAAAGGTCATGTGAGGGAGAGCATGAGTCTGTGTGATGTACCTGTTCTATTGGTGCCAAAGAAGGATGGGACTCGGAGGATGTGCATGGACTGCAGGGCTATCAACAATATTACGGTAAAGTATCGTCACCTTATTCCTAGGCTAGATGATATGCTAGATGAGTTGCATGGTGCTTATATTTTTAGTAAGATTGATCTCAAGAGTGGGTACCATCAAATTCGTATGCGGGAGGGTGATGAATGGAAAACGGCATTTAAAACTAAATATGGGTTATATGAGTGGTTGGTTATGAGGTACACCAAGCACTTTTATGCGATTGATGAACCATGTGTTACGTGCTTTCATTGGTAAATTTGTTGTAGTTTATTTTGATGACATCTTAATCTATAGCAAGACCCTTGAAGAACATTTGGAGCATTTAAGTTGTGTACTTGTAGTGCTAAGGACAGAACAATTGTATACTAATGTTAAAAATTGTACTTTTTGCATGGAGAAAGTTGTCTTTCTAGGATTTGTGGCTGGGGCTAATGGGGTACAAGTGGATGAGGAGAAAATTAAAGCTATAAAAGATTGGCTAACACCTAAGAGCATAACTGAAGTTAGGAGTTTCCATGGGCTGGCTAGTTTTTATAGGAGGTTTGTAAAGGATTTTAGCACAATCACTACACCACTCACTGAAATTGTTAAGAAGAGTGTAGGTTTCCAATGGGGTGGCGCACAAGAACATGCATTTAATACTATCAAGGATAGACTGTGTAAAGCACCTATTTTGGCATTACCTAACTTAGATAAAACATTCGAGATTGAGTGTGATGCATTAGGGATAGGTATTGGAGCAGTATTGATGCAGGATCAAAGGCCTATAGCTTATTTCAGTGAAAAGCTGAATGGGGCTGCATTGAACTATCCCACATATGACAAGGAGTTATACTCACTTGTTCGGACATTGGAGACTTGGCAGCACTACTTGTGGCCTAAGGAGTTCGTGATACACATCGATCACGAGTCATTGAAGCACTTGCGGGGTCAAGGTAAGTTGAACAAAAGACACGTGAGGTGGATGGAATTTATAGAGTCATTGCCCTACATCATCCGGTATAAACAAGGTAAGGAAAATGTAGTTGCGGATGCGTTATCTCGGAGGTATGTGCTTCTAAATTCTTTAAGTGCACATTTACTTGGCTTTGAACACATTAAAAACATGTATGTGGGTGACCATGATTTTTCTAGCATTTATGAATCATGCAATAAGGGGACTATCGATAAATTTTATAAGCATGAGGGGTATATGTTTAGGGAAAATAAGATGTGTATTCCAAATTGCTCTATACGTGAATTGTTGGTAAGAGAAGCACACGGTGGGGGCTTAATGGGTCATTTTGGGGTGTAAAAGACTCTAGACATGATAGGGGAACATTTTTATTGGCCTAGGATGAGAAGTGATGTAGAACGCGTTTGTGGAAAATGCATAACTTGTAAGCAGGCTAAGTCTAAAGTTTTACCTCATGGTTTGTATATTCCTTTGCCTGTACCTAGTGAACCTTGGGTAGACATTTCAATGGACTTTATGTTGGGTTTGCCTAGGATAAAGAGGGGTCGGGATTCAATTTTTGTTGTGGTGGATAGGTTTAGTAAGATGGCGTACTTTATACCATGTCACAAAATCGATGATGCCACCAACATTGCAGATTTGTTCTTTAGGGAGATAGTACGTTTACATGGGGTCCCTAGGAGTATAGTGTCAGACCGAGATGTTAAGTTTTTGAGTCATTTTTGGCGTGTTTTGTGGAATAAGTTAGGCACTAAGTTGTTGTTTTCTACCACTTGTCATCCACAAACCGACGGGCAAACTGAAGTAGTTAATAGAACCATGACTCAATTGTTTCGTACAGTAATCAATAAGAACTTGAAAAGTTGGGATGAGTGTTTACCTTTTATTGAATTTGCTTATAATAGAGTTGTACACTCCACTACTTCGTTTTCACCATTTGAAGTTGTTTATGGGTTTAACCCTCTAACACCCTTGGATTTGTTGTCTTTGCCTGTCAATACTTGGATGGTAAACGAAAGGCTAAGTTGGTGAAGTCACTGCACGAGAAAGTCAAGAAGCAGATTGAAGAGAAGGGTAAGCTCGTTGCAACGAAAGCGAACCAAGGGAGACGGTGCATGACATTTGAACCAAGAGATTGGGTTTGGATGCATTTTAGGAAAGAGAGCTTTCCAGAACAGAGGAAGTCCAAGTTGCAGCCGCGTGGAGATGGTCCATTCCAAATCATCCAGCAGATCAACGACAACACCTACAAAGTGGACCTCCCAGGTGAGTATAATGTTTCGGCTAAATTTAATGTTGATGACCTGTCTCTATTTGATGCAGGTGTAGATTCGAGGATGAATCCTTTCAAAGAGGGATGGGATGATATGATCCGGGGTGCCATTGGAACGATGACAAGTTCGGGAAAAGATCCATTGACAGTTGGCGAAGGATCGATGACTCGATCGAGGCCAAAGTGAGTACAAGAAGCAATGGCATTGCTGGTTCAAGCTACGGTTGACGATAAGGCGATCGTGATGAATAATGGAGCAAGTCCCATGTTGGGACCGAGGTCGGAAACCACTTGGTTCAATGCGTTAGAAGCAATGGAAGACGGAGGCTCGGGGAATGGCCCTTGCGACCGCAAGGAGAAACCTCTCTGCGGTCGCCCAGACCTCAACAGGGATTAAAGTCCCCCGTTCATGAACCCGATACGATCGCATGGAGTTCTTCCTTGCGGTTCCAAGGAAGACACTTTGGGGGAAAAATTTCCTTTTTCGCGAATTTCCATATTTGATAGAATTCTATGTTTAGTCAATCTCTTACCTTAATTATGATCTTTTACATGTTTTCTTATTAATTTCTAGGGTTTGGTATAAATACCAAAACATTCATTGTATGAACACTTTTGACAAATTATTAATTGAGAGGCTTTAAGCTTTCCTTGTTCTTCAATTCAACAACTATCGAACTTATCAAGATCTGAAATCTTGTGGTGTTCAAACAATCGGATTGTTGGGTTTTTCATTGTGTAATCAAGGGGTTCATCGTAGCATCGTTCTCGTTGGGTTTTTTGGTTCACTTCGTTGGGTTCAAGTCCAAAACCTAATTAATTGGCGTTCTTGGGTTCCACATCAATCTCGTTGTGGGTTTCGTAATCACCATTGCTACGGGGTTCGCATCACGTGAGTTACTTATACACTTTACTCCATTTTGAACTTGATTACGTACGTGGAAAAGTCTTTATTGATAATGCTCTACTTGTGAACACATGCATGGTTGAGTTCATCTGGTTGTCAAGGGTTTTACTTATTTAAAAAAAAAAAGTTTCTATTTTCTTAATTCTAAAAAAATTAGTGCTATTTTGTCCAAGAGTTTTCGATAGCTTATCGCTGAGCCACACTCGTATGATAGAAGTAGAAGCTGGCTGGCTCACTTATCGCTCGACTATCACTCGAGTGACTGGTCGTATATTTGAATTTTAACCTTATTTTTAAGGGGTTTTATGTACTTTTCCCATTTTTTTCTTGATAGCTCTCAAAAATTCAATCACCCACATCAAATTTCTGCCTCCCAAGACTTTAATCATCCCAAATCAATTCAAGAAGGTGCTATTTACTTGAATCAATAAAATTTCAAAGGTAAATCTCTTAAACCTTTTTTTTTTTCGTCTTTGCAATTCTTTTGTTTTTGGCCACTCTTGCTTCAATTTTGAGCATTTGCCTTCATATTTTAGTGCTCATCATACAACATTATCACTTATTGCACTATTTTGCACCAACATATGGGTTGTTTGGACTGTTTTGACGCCACTTGTGGCTTTTTTTGCATGTCCCTCATTTTTGGTAGGTTTGGATTGTTTTGAGGTTGCATTGTGAGCTGTTGTTTTGAATATTGGAGTGCTGGAGAAGTTGGGAGCTTCTTTTTTTTGGGCGTATTTCTCCTTGGTTTTGAGGTTGATTTGGTAGGTTATACAGTATTTTCCTTAGGTATTGTGTTGTTGACGCGTGGTTTGTTTATTGGTGTGTTGCTGGAGGTTGGTTAGTTGGTCATGTGTAGTTTCATTGTGTTGATGTCATTTGCATTGCGGTTGCTGTTGCAACACAAGGTGACGTCACGTTTCACAGTCCCGATGTCCGACATCATTGCATCACGTCACCTACTCTAGGCATCACGGCATCCTGTTGTGCATTCATTCTAGGGCACATTGCATTTACCCTATTTGCCTCATTTTGCATGCTTTCATGCATCTCATACATATCATGCATCTCTTGCATATCATATGGAGGTGTTGATATTTTACACGTTTCAAATGCCACCTAAGAGAGCTCGTGCTGCTGCTACGACACCTGGTACCTCTACCTCTTACAGTAGGTCTAGGTTTATTTTTGTTGTTGCCCAAGACATTTTTGGGTCACAGTTTTCATTAAGACCTGTTTTGTTTGAGCGCAAGGTCATTATGTCTGACCTGTCACCCGACCTCGTCCCGGGAATGGAAACCTATGTTGGTCGATTTGATCCCTCCATCGAGTCTTCTTATTCACGAGTTCTACGCTAACATTCATGACGTTAGCGGTTCGTCATTTAGAGTATCTCTTCGGGGTAAGACGATTAAGATCACTCCAAATGTTGTGTCAAGCTTATCTCATATCCCTAGAGTTGTTCACCCCTTATTACCTTATTTAACTCCTGATATACTTCTAGTGGACTCTCTAGTCCATTCGACGGTGTTTAACACGCTGTTGGAGGGAGGTCCAGGTACAATTTGCACTGGTTCTCTTCCAACTGATCGCCAGATTCTATTGCGCATTGTGTACACGAATCTTTGGCCCATGTCTCATACTTCTAAATTATCCATGGAGAATGCTTATTTTTTGTACGCCCTGCTGCATGGCGATTCCATTGATTTACCTTAATTTATTTGTCAGTAGATTTTGTGTGCTTTCCATGTCACGGGGACGAGGGTGGGGCTGCCTTATGCTTGCTTGATGTATAGATTAGTCACAGCCTTATGAGTAAGTTTCCTAGAGTGAGTTTCGAGGCTGATTGGCCATACCACTATTGCTCAGAGTAGGTCCAATGCTTCTTCTGAGCCAGCACAACCTATTGATCCGACTCTGCCGGCTGATCGTATAGATGATCTTATATCTTTTGATCCCTCGAATTTCCATGCTTTTTCCTCTAGTCCTCCATCCACTGATATTCTATCTTTTTCTACTTCTAATCCTCCTACCACTGAGCATGTCCCTCCACCTGCTGATATCCCTTCTATTTTCGTTGATCCGTCAGTTGTCCTTATGGGACAGATGACCGTGCTGATCGAGTAGCATGCTCGAATGATGGCGGAGCTTACACAACTACGAGCTACAATTTGATCGACACACTACCGAGTTTACTATACTTCGTGGTGCTGTTGGATATATTCAGCCAGGGCTTCAATGGATTCGTCGCTACTGGGATGATGGTGCAGCTGCAAAGGAGATGACTGATTTTGATGATCCTGACGATTCTGCTTCGTTTTTAGGCTACCCCTTACCAATTTTTGACAAACAGGAGAAGTATATTAGTAGATATTTTTTGGTTAAATCGGATGTATGTGTTTTTATCTACTTGACATGATGTATCTAAAACTTTTGATTATATAATATACTTAATTTTACTAGATTAAGTTTTGATGTTTTGTAGTATCAATGTTTCGTTTTGGTATGTTGGGTTGCATTGATATTACGTCTTAATTTAGCTTATAATATGAAACTGGAAAGAAGCTATCAATAGTGAGATGGTTTCGATAATGCAAAACCATACTTGGGAGTTGGTTGATTTACCTCCAGGGAACAAGCCTTTAGGATGTAAATGGATATTCAAAAGGAAATTGAAACCTGATGAATCCATTGACAAGTATAAGGCTGGGTTGGTTGCCAAAGGATATAGGCAAAAAGAAGGATTTGACTTCTTTAATACCTACTCACATGTATGATCTTAGTGAAGCTATTCAAATTTAATTGCGATTGCAGAAATACACAACCTTGAGATTAATCAAATGGATGTGAAAACGGCATTCCTAAATGGTGAGTTAGAAGATGAGATATACATGGAGCAACCTGAAAGGTTCGTTTCTCCTAATAACAAACATAAGGTTTGCAATCTCGTTAAATCCTTGTATGGGTTAAAATAAGCTCCTAAACAATGGCACCAGAAGTTTGAAAAAATGATGTTGTTAAACAGATTTAAGATAAATGAGTGTGATAAGTCTGTATATGTAAAACATACACCAAATGCCTATGTGATTGTATGTCTTTATGTAGATGACATATAGATAATGGGCAATAGTCATGAAACACCAAGAAAATGCTAACAAACATGAAAGACATGGGTGTTACTGATGTGATACTAGGGATTACGATCTCTAGAACATAGGAAGAAATTGTATTTTCCCAATCTCACTACATTGAGAAGATACTTGAGAAGTTTAACGCGCTTGAGGAAAGTCAAGTGAAAACCCCTATTGACACAAGTGTACATTTGGTAAAAAAATACTAGAGAATATGTATCACAACTAAGGTATTCACAAGTGATGGGTAGTTTAATGTATATTACGAACTGCACTTGGCCAGATATTACATATGTTGTGAATAAACTTAATAGATTCGCAAGTAATCCTAGCCATGATCATTGGAAGGATATTGTGATGCGAATTGGATATCTGACATAAAGGATTCCAAGTCCACTAGTGGGTATGTCTTTACCGTAGGAGGAGCTACTATCTCATGGAAATCGACTAAGCAAATGTATATAACTCGATCAACAATGGAATCAGAGTTCATTGCTTTAGACAAAGTTGGAGAAGAAGCATAATGGCTTCGTAACTTTCTAGAAGATGTTCCATGTTGGCCTAAGCCAGTACTTGCGATTAGTATACATTGTGACAGTCAATCGGCTATTGGAAGGGCTAGAAACAACATGTATAATGGTAAGTCTAGACATATACGACGTAGACACAATACCAATAAGTAACTAATCTCAAATAGCATCATCTCCATAGATTATGTGAAATCAAAGGAGAATGTTTTGGACCCACTAATGAAAGGTTTGCCAAGAGATCAATTACGTTGTCTATCGAGAGGAATGAGAATAAAGCCTACTACGTTAGAATCCTAGTGATTGTAAATCTACCTTGTTGACTGGAGATCCTAAGATCTTGGTTCAAAGTGACAACTAAATTATGAGGATTCCATTAAGCACTTAGGAAATCATTTCCTAACTCATTCCTAGGATATTAAAGTATTTTTTGCAGAATGATTAAAGGTTAAGATACTTTTTAATGATTCTTATATCTTGATTAAATCAAGTGGAGTATTATATGTCCCTAAAAGGAGACAGCCACCACATTCTCTATCCTGACAAGATTGAGTAAAAAAATTTACTCATTGCAAGAGTCCAATCAATCATTCTACAAGAATTCTACAAATTTAAGATCTTCAAATGCGGGTCACCATTGGTCATGCTTGAGCTTCGAATTCATCTTAGTTGAGCCTTGTACATAGCTCCAACATAGGGGCTTCGGCTAGATGGGCATAACAATATATATAATTAATTTTGAAAAGTAACATATTTTTGTCAAATTTGTTTTTGTACTTATATATTTATTATTTATTATTAGCGATTCAATCTTGGTTCTAGTTTGTACTAAATATAAAACTATGACAATAATGTCTCTAAATTGTGTTTGAATTTGTTTCATTTAAAAAATGTTTGTCCTTTTGGGGAATTGTTACAAAGCAAAACTAAATAATTTTTGGAAATGCATAAGTTGTTATTAAAAACTTTTTAATTTTTTGGAATATTGACCTTTGGAGTAAAAATAATTATTTCATTTCAACTTCTATAATTTTCTATGTACACTTAAATATGTATTTCTTGAAGTTAAACATTCGATGGTTTGTTTCTATGTTCGTTTTTTTTTCCTTCATATTTTGCTACTAACGGGAGAGTTTTTGTTGCTTTTTTTTTCCTAATGTGAACTGTAAATTTTGAAAAATATTCTAAAAAAAACAATTTAATTTTCTTTTATCTATTGTAATATGTAGCACTTGTTTGATCCTCATTTTTCTAACATACATTTTCCACTCTTATTTTCAACCATACATCCTTATTTTCAAACCACATATTCTTCATCAAATCACTATTTTAAAATGCATTCTTGGAGAATAATGTGGTTCAAACAGACCCTCAGTTTTTGTACATATTCTTGACCTTAAAAAACGTACCAATGATGTGGGCAACATATCCCAAAGCCTCTCACGTCCTGCAAGCTGAATTTCTGCACACTTGGACAAATCACTAGTCAGACGTGGCTTCCTCCGGTAGGGGTGGAGTTGGCATCGTGCACTCCAACGGTCAAGTGAGTTGCTGAAGTAGTTATATGACTGTGGTAGAGCTTTATATGCAAGCCTCCAATTATAAAAAGTGGGTCAGCTTTGAGGAGAATAAAATAGAAAAGGCTTATTAGCACAAAACGTCCATATGTTTGGCCTTTAGTGTGCAAAACGTCATCACGCTTCAGATTTTTGTATTTTCATCCCTATTTTCACGTTTCCTTGTGAAAAACATCCTTTTTATGAATTTTTATCCAATTTCTGAATAAAATGACGAATATACCTTTATATTTAAATAAAATAAAATACTAATTGCAACCATACTCCCAAACCTTTTTAAAAAGTACAAATGACTCCCAAATAAATTGTTAAAAAATTCAAAATAAAATAAATTTTTTTTTTAATTCTTGGAACCCATAAACCAAAAACGTCTCTGAACCTCACCTCATCCTCCACGTCCACGTCCACGTCCACCACCACCACCACCACCACCACCAAACAATTTCCAACAATATACTTCCATTAGAGTTTCAAACCAAACCTATAAACCAAACCTGAAGATGAGGTCTGAAGAAATCGATCATGCCTCTAACCATCACTTGCCTCGACGGCTCCGGTGGAGAAAAACTAAGGAAAACTCTGAATGGTTGACGGGAGACCTTGGTTTTGATTCTCCATTTGAATAGATGGATAGATTTCAACGAAGCATGGCTCATTAGATTTATCTTTTCAAATTTTGGAGAGTTAAGACTCAATTTTTGAGACAACATTATTTTATTGAAAACCTATTTTGATGTTATTAGACTATGAATGGGATCACCTTGGGGAGTAGATGTTACCGGATGGTGGCTAATGGCATGGGTGTTGCTGGAAATAGTGTTGTTGCCTTGGTTTTGCTTTGTGAGTGAGGAGTTTTGGGCAGGGAAGGTGTATATCACCAAATCTAACCTCCATTTGAATATATAAATCCACCAGCCATCCACATTTTCGTTCCTCCATCCACCACTTCTCCCATTAGTGCATCAAAGCACATACTAGCAACCCCTTTCGCCGTTTGCAATCTGATATTCTCTCCACCTTTCAAACAATGGAAATTGTTCATTATTTTGGAGGATAATGTAGTATCGATTCAGATGGTTGGAGTATTGATTTGGAGTATATTGTTGGAAATTGTTTAGTTGTGGTGGTGGTGGTGGAGGAGGAGGAGGAAGAGAGAGAGAAAAAAATATTTTATTTTATTTTGAATTTTTTGATAATTTATTTGTGGGTCATTTGTACTTTTTAAATGGTTTGGGAGTATGGTTGCAATTAGTTTTTTATTTTATTTAAATATGAGGGTATATTCGTCATTTTATTGAGAAATTGGATAAAAATTCATAAAAAGGACGTTTTTCACAAGAAAACGTGAAAATAGGGATGAAAATGTGAAAATTTGAAATGTGATGACGTTTTGCACACTAAAGGTCAAACGTATGGACGTTTTGTGCTAATAAGCCAAATAGAAAATGTTGTAGTAAAGTTATAGCTTGAGAGTCTAACTTGAATTGCCTTCAAAATGACACTAAGTGTGAATCTTTATAGTAGAAGATGATGATTAAAAGTCGTTAGATGAGGGGAAAAGTGGCATCATCCCCACATTTGGGATCTTTTGTCATAGCCATCAATCAATTATTCATAGGCCATCCTGCATTTAATGTTGTGACGGCTTGACAGTCCTAGACCAACATTCATACTACGTCTCGAGAGGACTTCTTTAAATCCTATATAGCATGTGACACCCCGAGTTCCGTGAACCCGAAGTGCTACATCATCCTTATTTTTCTTGGATTTAATAAAAGATTTGCGAAAAATATCTAAATTTTAAACATCA
>CAIGRF010154159.1:5808-22548 GCA_903798235.1 Fraxinus ornus
GAATATTCCAGCTCATAATCAGATCACATGTTTAACATCTTCTCTCTAGTTCACGTTCAGCATATGGCTTCCTCCTTCCGGCCTCTTCTAGATCCTTCTTCTTGTTAGTTTGTTAGATAGTTTGTTAGCTATATTTCTCTATAAATAGACTAGCATACTTTGTAATTTCTCCAAGTTGAATGAATGAATATTCTTCTTCTTCCCTGCATTTACAGCAGGTTCTATTCGGTTCTATCTTCATTTTTAATTTCAGTTTCTGTCATTTTAATTTCTTAACATGGTATTAGAGCTAGGCCCGATTATGCAATGTTGGGTGCTAACCAATATCTATTTGTTCATAGTTGTTTGGTATGGTCCACGCTGTGCGTGAGGGGGCGTATTATAATCCTACATTGTTTGAGAAAATATAAATGATTCACTTAATAAGGTGAGGGCAATCCTTTCTTAATAAGTCGGTTTTATTAGATGGAGTTAGGCCCAATATTTCTAACAGAAGCAGCACTGGGATTTGGATGGATGGTTTGTTTGTTTTTTCAAGATATCATTGGATGCATTTGTAGCTCTATATTGGCACATCTCCTCAAGAACCGAAGGTGGCATTAATGATTTGAAGGTTAT
The DNA here is from genome assembly GCA_903798235.1 of Fraxinus ornus. Taxonomy (NCBI): domain Eukaryota; kingdom Viridiplantae; phylum Streptophyta; class Magnoliopsida; order Lamiales; family Oleaceae; genus Fraxinus; species Fraxinus ornus. The sequence continues at coordinate 6,427 of CAIGRF010154159.1, forward strand.
AGTAAAAAACTAAAAACAGAAGGTAGAAAACTTCAGAATTATTTTTTTTTTAAAAAAATGCTCGAAAACTAAGGCGAGATTTCGTTAGAGAATTCAACATAATGTATATTGGGAGGAATTATGTCAAGTAAGCATTACTTAGTCCGAAATTTCTAATGGCAATAATGTGGGAACAAAACGTATTTTGGTACTATCACCGACAAAATTTTCCACTTCCCACTGCATTTATATGTCGCTATTAGCTTTTACGACAGAAAATGTAATTTCTATCGCTGACGGACAAAGATGGTCAATCTAAGATTGGTTGATAAAATGAGTGCCAAATTATTTTTGTGCAGTGTATACTTGATACGGATTTAATTTTACTTCATATAAGTGTGCAATATACATTTGAACATCAAATTACATAAATTTTAAAACATAACGTATACACACGATCTATATACTTGTACATACCCATTAGGATACGTTAAAAGTTGCATGCAACTACCAAGCCATTCTCTCTACTAGGTCTCGCTACATGGTCGACGACTATAGACGGTGCAAGTCACTTTAGTGTCATTGACGTTGTAGCACAGCCGACCATTGAAGTGGCCCCACAAACTAAAAATCCTTGCTGCACCCTTGCTTGCCATGGTTCGTAACTAGCCTCAAATTTAAGTGAAAACTTTTGACACCCAATTTCAGTTTCCTTGTAATTAAAAAGAAATTGAATTCCTCTTTTGTTACACACACACACGAGTCTATGACAACCAATTTCGGTTTCCTTTTAATTAAAAAGAGATTGAATTCCTCTACCTTGTTACACACGTGTGTGCGTGTGTCAGTCCATTGAGTAAGCCAATTAAATTGATGCAGCCTAGAATATGTCTAGGGTCTGTTTGATTGCAAATGTAAAATTTGGCTGGAAAGAAAATGAATTGCAAGGAATTGAATTACCTAGAATTTGTTTTACTGAGAATTGTAATTAATTGTGTTTGATTGGTATAATTTTTCACCGAAAAATGTTGAAAGTTTGGTGTCCGTTTGACTTTGTTTTTATGAAAATTGTCCATTAAAGTGATAATTTTTTTTTTTTTTTTGCCATTGTGTCTAGAATTTGTTCCAATTGCCAAAAAAAAAGTTACCATATCGAATACATTTCGTTTGACTTTATTTTGCATGAAAATTGTCAATAAAAGTGATAATTTTCCAATTGCAAAAGAAAAAAAAAAAGTAAGTTGGAAAACCATTTCCTACACAAACCATGGGAAATGAATTTCACAAAAACCAAGAAATTGTGCACGTGTGAGTGGAAACCAAGAAAAACAATTCTAGGGAAAACTTTGCAATCAAATAAGCCAAAACTTGGAAAATGGAAAACAAGTTTTTACTTTCATGGAAAATTTTCCATATCAAACAGAACATTAGTTTATTTTTGGTTCCACTAAAAAGTAAGATTAAAAAATAATTATAATTATAATTAATAATTAATTTTAACTATATATTTTATGAGATCACAACTTTTTAATCAAACATTCTATCAATTTTTATTAAAATTTACTAAAAATCTATTTTTATCCAACCAAACAGGGCTTAATAGTACGGGTCCTTGAATGGGCGGCTGAATCATAGTGGGCTTGTTAATAATATCATGGGAATGGCCCAAATGGAAAAAGTTCATACTTCATACTCGTATGCCCAAAACGGCAGCGTTTTACTCTGTTTGACAAATACTGAAATTCTAGTAAACATAAAAATCTAGTTTACAAGGAAACATAACGGCTAGAAATCTATTCTTCTAAGGAAACTCTTTCCTTTTGAAACGACGATTCCAAGTTGTTAATTCCTAATTTTTCAAGGATTTCCTATTGCAGTTCTACCCAACTTCGTATTTTTAATTATAATGTCCTTTTTTCTTATACAGGAATCACACTATATATAATGGACTATAGAGTAGACTCGAGTACCATAACTGCAAGAATACTTTATCTTTGTTCTTGATTTTGCTCTTCTTCTTGTTCTACTTTCTTCCACATGGCGGGTTCAACTTCTGAAACTTTCAAGAATGGGCAGGCAAACCCTGATGAATTCGAAGCTTTTGTTGCACATTTTAGAAGTTTGAGGATGGGCGAAGATGGGGTTTTGAAGGCTCAATCCGGAACTAATGACCACTCAGGTTCTTTTTCTTACTGCGCCCCTGCAACTCAAAACCCAGAAAGAGATTCTTTTGATAATGAACAAACCGATAAACGCCGTGATCAATTGCTTGCGCCTCAAGAAACCCAAGAAACAACACAAGGGTTCTCAAGAAACTCGGTTTCTGATCAAGGCGACGTCTGGGTTTATCACAATTCCAACAATCTAAGTAAGTAATTTAATATTTTATTTAACCTATTACTTGAAGGACGTTTTTGGTTTTTTACTTGTGAATTCCTTAAAGAAAAGAAAGATGAAAACTTAGATAGAGATAGGTGCGTATGTATCTTTGTGGGAATGTATGATTCGAGGGATTGAATTTTCTTTATTGCGTTTCTGCAGGGAAGAATTCCGTCTATGGATTATTTTCACCCAATGAAAACTTTTGCTTGAACAATCAAATTCAGACAAGTTCTAGTGGTTTGTGGAATCAGAATGGACAATGTAGTGGCAGTAATTTTGAGTGCGCTTATCCACGAAACAACTTCAACTCCAATGCTGACATTCGAACTGGCTTGCAAGGGGAAAATATTCAAGGGATTTCGTTCGCAGATCTTCTAGACTCGATCTTTCGTCTGATGAAGCATGAAACTGGACATGTTCTCTTTGACGAGCTAATCGATTCATGTGTAGGCGATGAGTTGCATTTGGTTGTTTTAAAGTTGTGGTCGAATATCGATTTGTTTATAGAAGCAGCCTTCTGTAGAATTGGGTAAGAAAAGAACCCTTTAATATTTTATCTACTTGTCTCCTTTTCCTTTATTTCTTCAGGGCTTATTGCACCTGTTTTGACAGATCAAATTCAATCCAGAAACTCATCAAAAAGCTTAAGAAGACACCCTATACCTATACGATGACGAGAATTCTATCCTCTAGGTTTTATCAAATAATGACTAACGACTTTGCGAGGCATGTTATCCTACAATGCCTCAATCTTTTGGATAGAAAGTCAAATGAGGTAATTAGCTTTCTACATATTCTTTATTGCACGGGTACTTGTGTTGTTTGAGTTTCCTTTTAATGCTGTCTAAAGAGCAAAATAGTGGTATGTTTGGCACGGAGGATTTATTACTACAAGACAGTATGAATATTATGATTTAATACAATGTTCCATGAATCTGTCACGTTATTAGCAATTATTACGTATATTTATACACTATATGACATAATCGTCTCTTATCATGACATGCTTGATCTCAGATACTCTATGAATGTGCAATACATTATTTCCTACCCCTGGCTAGACATGAAGTTGGATGCAGATCGTTGAATGAATGCATCAATAGCATTGCCGGTAACCAGAGAGATACGCTCCTGAATTGCATTGCTGCCATGTCAGATTTCCTATCAAACGATCCTTATGGGTACTAATGATTGAAATTCTGTCTCATCGTGATTTTAAGCATGTATGGTAGGATAGTGGATTTGATAGCACTGGCAATAGTGCTAAGAAGGAATAATAGTCAAGATCTTGTTCATTATACAATTCTGTCCACTACTACTTACCAAAACATGCACTTTATGTTTTGATTTTACTTTCATTCTTTACTTGTGAACTTATCAGTTTAAGGTTTTCCTCTTAGGAACTATGTCGTGCAGCATGTCCTCGAGCTTAGAAATGATCTTATAACGAAGAAAATATTGGGCTGTCTTCAAGGTCAGTTTATACAGCTATCAAAGACAAAAGGAGGCAGTCATGTCGTGGAGAAATGCATTGAATCTTCTGCATTTGGATGCAGTTTTGTGGTTACAAAACTTTTAGATTCTTCGAACAATATTGTTCGACTCAGTCAACATCAGTTTGGAAACTTTGTGATTCAAAAAGCCTTACTGAGGACAAAGGTAATTCTTGTTCTTTGCCTAGTCACAATTAGCAACACACATCGAATTAGAACCAATTATAATTCATTCTCGATTTTCTCGCCTTTCTTGCAGATAGAGGGCCAGATGCACCTTCATGAAACTCTAGCTATGATTCTTGAACAGCATTCACAGAAGCTTAAACTCACCAAAAGTGGCAATCATGTAATTAATCGGCTTGGTGAGCTTCAAGAAGCTTAGTTCAACCCATGAAAAATCCATCTCAGAGGATTGAAGAAAGTTGAAATTACATCATGTCATTGTTTAGTATATCTTCTTTCTTGTTGCTGCTTGTTGTTACCTTATTCTTGTAACGTTTAGACAGAACGTGTTGTTACTTGTTAGTGTGATTGAGAATTTACTCGGTATAATGTCATTTCTTTATTTGTTTTCTCCATATATCATGTTACAGAAAAATCTTAGCTTCTTTGTAAAATCTATAAAAGATGTCGTGTTTTCTGTAAAACACGATTCAGGTTTTGGCAAGTTGAGTTTTTCCAATTGTCTAATTTATTAAAAAATATAGAGGAGATCAAAATAAAAACAAGCTTTCATAGCTCAGTTGGTTAGAGCACCCGTTTAGTAAGCGGGAGGTCTTGAGTTCGACTCTCAATGAAAGCAAATTTTGTTATGGTTAGTTGTTTTCTTCTGAAACTAAAAGCACCTATATTATTATTATTTTTTTTAATATTGTATATGGATCTTGCTTTTTTACTAATTAGTTTTTCACACTAGCATATTGTTTGCCAATTTATGTAGACTCGTGATATTAGATTATTCGAAAGATTAAATTATTATTTTATAACATTGAATATTATTATTTAATAAAAAAATTAATAATTTTTTTTAAAAATATTTATATGGACTCATATTTAAAGTTGACCTAAGACCCCCAAAATTTCAAAATCGACTACGTGTAAATATAAATATAAATATCGATCTACCTCACTTTACACTGCTATAATGTGAATTGCCCAAGAAAAGAGCCAAGTATATTAGTTCACCCCCACATCATATGAAAAAATAGGCATTTGTTTTCATATTTTCTTAGGTTGGTGCCCACAATTTTCTTGTTCTTGCATTAGTCTTTGGGTGCCCAAAATGTTCTAAATGCCATCATAATACATCTTTCTCCATTTGTTCAACTCTAAAAATAGGTCACCACCTAAATTAGTTGACTCTTAACTTCAAGAAAACTTCTAAGAAAATGTATAGACATTTAATTTAGACCATGTTTAAAACCCTTTTTTTTTTTTTTTTTTATGAAAATACGTTTTGGAATAGTATTTTGATGGAGAATGCGTGATTAAAAAAATAAGAAAAAAAAATTGGGTTTTGCGTATAATATTATTTTATTGAAGAACGTGTGGTTGAAAATAAAAGAAAAATTCTATTTTAAAAATAATGGATATCAAATAAGGGTTGAGTGTAATTGCGTATACAAAAATTATAAATATAAATTAAAATCATGTAAACCTTTGGGTGCCTGGCCACATGTTAATTGGTGTTTGGTGATTCTACCTATTATTTCTTTAATTAGATGAGTGGATACACAAGGAATCCCTTCTATCCTTCACACATCTCCCACTTTATCTACAATTTTATATTATAAAGTTGATAAAAAGTTTGTTTTTATAATTAATTTTAAATTATTTGATTTTTTGAGTTTAACGAAATCTCATTTTCCAAGCAATTCTAAATTAATTTGATTTATTAGTATTAATATTTTTGTCAAATTTTAAGCATGGGCCTGTTTGGTACGACTTAAAATTCAATTAAAATTGAAAATATAATCATTATTATGTTCCAGTAATCAAATAAAAGTCAAGAATAACAACTAATTTTTCAATTTTAATTCGATTTTAATTTCTACCAAACACCCTCCATATGAAGTGATTATTTCTTTGGTATCAGCATGAGAAGGCAGATACCACTGGTCATCTTGTTTATGGCTCAGTGCCTTGCATCCACATAAAGCAAGCATGTGGGAAAATTGTGAATAAAAAACATGTTGACTTCCATTTTTGCTAAATATTTAATTAATATAATTGTAGTATTCAAGCCACGAAAGGGGAAAATGGAAAATCGATTCACACAAATAACGAGCTTAACCTATCTCTTGATAGCGTTATGTTTTTCGTCATTTATTCCCTTTTTTAATTGTGCTACATGTATATTCCAACTTACAATTTCAATAGATTAGTTTATCGACAGATAATGTGACGATATTTAATTGATTCAAAATCTCGTCACTGTTTGACTCACATTCTCATTCTTCTACTCATTTTCAACTATAAATTTTTCAGTAAAACAATATTTTTCATCACATCAGTAACTTTTTTTTTCTACCACATATTCACCATCACTTCACAAAAAATGTATTATCTCCTAAAAAATATGCATCAAACACACTCAATAAAATTTCTCACTTTTTTTCCACCTCATCAATCTATAAAAGAAACTGTAAATGGTAATGTACCACCAACCTTTTTTTGTTTTTTTGTATTTATTGTTTAGTTAAGGTAATATTGCTTTTCTTATCTTCTAGGGTTTGTATTATGAATATTTGAGATGCATTCTTACCTCATGAACATCGATGATAACTTTTTCTCGTACTGTAATGTTTTGAAACTTGAAGGCATAAACATATTGTTGATAAACACAATTGTAACATTTTTTAATTGTGCTACATGTATACTCCAACTTATAATTTCAATAGATTAGTTTATCGACAGATAATGTGACGATATTTAATTGATTCAAAATCTCGTAACTGTTTGACTCACATTCTCATTCTTCTACTCATTTTCAACTATAAATTTTTCAGTAAAATAATATTTTTCATCACATCAGTAACTTTTTTTTTTCAACCACATATTCACCATCACTTCACAAAAAATGTATTATTTCCTAAAAAATATGCATCAAACACACTCAATAAAATTTCTCACTTTTTTTCCACCTCATCAATCTATAAAAGAAATTGTAAATGGTAATGTACCACCAACCTTTTTTTGTTTTTTTGTATTTATTGTTTAGTTAAGGTAATATTGCTTTTCTTATCTTCTAGGGGTTGTATTATGAATATTTGAGATGCATTCTTACCTCACGAACATCGATGATAACTTTTTCTCGTACTGTAATGTTTTGAAACTTGAAGGCATAAACGAATTGTTGATAAACACAATTGTAACATGTAAGAAACGATAGAGAGACGAAATGAAATACGTGTTAATTTCGATCATGTCTTTGCCTGCATTGTAAAATGTCGATTGTTAGTATTAAGACATGACATGTCGAATACTAAATAAAAAATGTAAAATTTTAAGATTATTCTAATTAAACAAGCAAGAAATCTAATCAGATTTTCATTCATGAGTTCAACACAGGTATTGATACATGAAATCTTTGTTGGAAAAATCTATTTGTATATAACTTTTTACATAATCTTTTACAAGCGCCTCCTCAATAGGGGGCCACTTGTCAATTCGGTAAAAGAATATATAAAAAGTTCGGTACGCGTAGCATTATCCATCTTTGTTTAAGGCAAATACTTGTCCTCAAAAAGAAAATATTACAAAAAATGAATGGGTAGGACAACAATTTTGTCCATTTTTTTTAAAAGAAGAAAATTCAAAAATCTCAATACAACCTAGTCACCATCTTCAATCGTCTGCGTTTCTAACACGAGAGGATAGCCAAAGAGCGCTCCCTCTTACGTTGTCCATTATATTTACCAGTTGGAGAAGTGAAAATCAATAACATTACCTTTCTACTTTTACTCTCTTTCACGTAACATATACTACAATTATAAATATACAATCTTGGTAATTGAAGCAAAGCCTGATTTTGATAAGCAAGAAAACGAAAAAGGGAGGAAAAAAAAAAAGCAAGAGGACCTCTAGCCCTCTGCTTGCTCAATCCATGCCTCCTCTTAGATCTTGAATTTTATCCATTTCTTATCTGGGTCTTTGTTTTTTGGTAAATTAAAGCTCCTTTTTTTGTTACATATTGACCTATTCTTGATTGTTCAAGTCAAAGTTTATATCTTTATTGTTTCTCAGGGATTCTGGATTCTGGGTCTAATGATCTGATAAAGATCATATGATCCCCTGCTGAATCAAAGATTGCCCATTTTTTATTTAAGTGCAAGAAATCTCCAAGTTTATATTGTAATTTATTTCTTCAGGTATGGTTTTTGTTTATCCATCTACATTATCATGTTTTATATTGATTGGATTTTCTTCTGATAACAGATTATTTGTTGAGTGAGCTGTATAAAAATTGGAAATCGAATTGTTCCATGAAGTAGTCTAATATTCCAGTTTTGGGTTACTTGTTGGTCGAGTTTTTGCGTGCTTAAATGTAGTGATATTGGATTGGTTTAGATTTGATTAATTGGGAATTATTGGATGATTGCCAACTTGGGTTGCAGAAATGGAAATGAATCCCGGCAAGGTTTTCATTGGTGGGATTTCTTGGGAGACCAACGAAGAGCGTCTGAGAGAGTATTTTCAAAATTTCGGTGAAGTAGTAGAAGCTGTGATAATGAAAGATCGTACCACAGGCCGTGCCCGTGGTTTTGGTTTCGTTGTTTTTGCTGATACTTCTGTTGCTGAAATAGTTGTCAGGGAAAGACACACAATAGATGGAAGAACTGTAAGTCAAGCATTTGCATGTTGCAAAGCATTTGATGATCGAATTTGATAGTGCATTTCGAACACTTAAAAGTTGAGAAATTCAATCAATGTTTTGTGGCAGATCTATAACTTGTTAAGGATGCCTAATTTTGCATTATTAAGATGGCATGCATTTTGTGTATGATTAGTCTACTGTTCAATTATATCCTCCTCTACTTCTGCTGAAATTATTCTAACACAGTTCATTTGGGGTACTTCTGTTCTATCCTATATTTGCATGATGGAAGCTTATTTATTATCTTATCATAAGTATAAATCTAATGAGGACCCAGAATAGGTTGCTTTTAGCTAAAACAAGGCAGTCTTGTGGTCATCATCCGAACTTGTACTCATAGAACGTGGAATAATGTTGACAAACATGTAATGTTTCTACGGCATGCAGTAAATTAATTAACTCATTGAGACTTTAGCAATCAAATAAGAGGACACGGAACAGGTAGAATGTGGTGGTGTCGTCATGTTCTTCATTATGGTTAGCTCTTGGAGAATTTTGGGAGAGGGGCATGGAATGTCAAACAAATCTTGTTATACTTGGTGCACTCTTTTCATTTTTCTCCCTTTGGATTCCTTGGTTCTTTTTTGCACAGTGCGAACTTGTGTTTCTCACAGATTCAGATCTCATCTAATAGTTTACTAAAGAATAACTTTGAAAATTCTGTAGGTGTTAAGACAAGTGGTGTGTCAAGTTACAAATTATGAGAAAACTCTTACTGAAATTATTCATTTGCTAGTGACCTCTTGGTTAATTTGCATCACATCCCAGAAATTTCGGCAGGGTAGTATTCATGTTTTCTTAGAGAAGGGCTTTGTTCAGCAACGAAGTAATGATGAGAATATGTCTTCTGTCCTACAATTAGAAAATTTGATAGCAGTAAATCTACATCATTTCATTTTTTGTTTATTTAGGTGGAGGCAAAAAAGGCTGTTCCTAGGGACGATCATCAAAACTTCAACAGAAACAATGGAAGCATTCGAGGATCGCCTGGTACTTCCCGCACAAAAAAGATTTTTGTGGGAGGCTTGGCATCAACGGTCACAGAAAGCGACTTCAAGAGGTACTTCAATCAATTCGGGACAATAACAGACGTTGTGGTCATGTATGACCACAATACACAAAGGCCTAGAGGTTTTGGTTTTATTACTTACGATTCAGAGGAGGCAGTGGATAAAGTTTTATTCAAAACCTTTCATGAACTTAATGGAAAAATGGTTGAGGTTAAACGAGCTGTTCCAAAGGAGTTATCTCCAGGACCAACTCGAAGCTCATTAAGTGGATATGACTATGGTCTCAATAGGGCTAGCAGTTTTCTCGATGCTTTTACTCAAGGTTATAATTCAAGCTCACTGGGAGGCTATGGCATGAGAATGGACAGTCGATTTAGTCCTGTATCTGTAGCTCGGAGTGGATATCTTCCATATAGTCCCTCTAATTATAACACAGGACTAAATTTGGACTCAGGGTTGAGCTCGAACTATAGGATGACTCAAGAATCAGGGTTGGGATATGGACGTAGCATGAACAGCTACTATAGAGGAAATTCAAGCAGATATGGAAGTCCCATTGGATATAATATGGGTGATGGAGGAAATAGTTCTTTCTTGAACTCAACAAACCAAAACATGCTGGGCAATGAGAGTCTTAATTTTGGTGCGAACTCTATGATCTCTGATGCTTTTGTTGGCTCAGGAATTGGGAATACTAGTGTAGTCGGTGGTTTAGGTAGTATTGGGGGAACTTGGAGCTCCTCCCCCATTTCAGCTCAAGAAGGGGGTAATGGTTCTTTAAGTAGAGGTAATGTTGGTAATTATGGCAGCAGACAAAATAGTTTCGGTGGCTGGGGAGGTTACGATAGAAACAATATAAGCAATGTTATCACATCATCATTTTTCGCCGCAAACGATGTCCAAGATGATGGTTTTGGGAACTTATATGGAGCTAATTCAATTTACGATGATCCTGCTTGGCATTCATCCTCCCCAGAGCTAGAAAGATCTGCTTCCCTTGATTATGGGCTCAGGACTGCAGCTGCAGATGTTACACCTAAAAATCCTGTTGGTTATGTTGGGAGTGGTTATATTGCTACGACTAGGTCAAATAGAGGTAAATATTTTGTATCTCGACCCTACTCTATGCATGCTGTAAATTGGTTATCGTGTACATTCCATCCCGATGTACTAATTTGTTTCTGATTGTTCATCAGGAATTGCTGCCTAGGATAAATTGCTGTAAGAATACTGTTTTAAGTTTATAGTAGGTGATGATGTATACAAGTTTTACCAAAATGGAGAACCACGAATTACTCGTATTCCCTGGTGGAGGTTTTTCAGGCTACAAGTACACTTTAGAGGGGATCAAAGTACCTGTTCTAGAGAGTCAGCGAGCTGGTCACCAGGCTATTTCTAAGGATATTCGTATAAGGTCTAAAGTCGAGCTTTCCAATATAGTTTTTGTTTCTTGAAATTTGTTGAGATGTGAAAATGGTTTGCGGGACATAAGCATTTTATCTTTGCATCTTTGGTAACATGGTATGACACGAGAGGAACGTTTTGTTCCGTCTCTTCTGTAATGCCATCATAGCTCCCGGTTTGTGCTAGGTTTCTTGTTCAATTCTTGTTGGCAGATTGAACAGAAGGTTTGATTTACTTGGCTATGATATTAAACTCTAATTTACTAAATTGAGTCATTTTTCCTGCATTTATGTTCTCCTCCTTGCATTGGATTATCAATTTTTTGAGTGGTAGAAATTTGGAACTTCATTAATTTATGTTTTTTCCACTTAGATTGGGCTTATCATATTCTTCCATTTAGATTTTTGTTCTAAAACCATTGGTGTTAAATACCGTTATTCTTAACAAAAGGTCAAATGTAACCATTTGTAGGCCCATCATTCCAGTTTTGTTACAACTTACAAGTACAGAAAAAATTTGACAGAATTCTTACAGAAAGACACTTGACAATTTTTCATTGGTTTTTGACACAATAAACATAGAAAATGCACCATACAAATGCTGTCAACGTAACGCTTGTATCATTTCTGTCAATAATTTGTTGTACCTATGGAATTATTCGTATCAATATTAAAAGTATTAGGTCATCTACATAGAGCAATCGTTAAGGTTTTGACAAATTATAGGCATCAAAACTACGGGACGTCAAGACAGAAATTGTAATAAGTTTTGAGAATCGACGATGTTATCGACCCAATTGAAGCAGAGGGTTAGTTAATGGATTACTAGTTCATCCAGCGTGGCCTGTCATTAAAGTGGTGGGTTATATTGAGTCGAATGTTTAAATTAAAACTTATTTTTAAGAAGAAATACAAGTAAAAAAAAAAACATAATAAGTTTAAAGTTAATGTCTTATAATTTATAATTTATCTCAAGAAATTTAAATTGTTTTAAGTTAAATAAAAATATTATCTCTGAGTTTTTTCCTCTCTCCCTATCTTTTTAATTTTGTAAGTTAAATACAATTACACAACACTCACGGCATGTTTGCCAATTAATTAATTTAAAATAGGAAGTAAAAGATTAGTCACATTACTAGCCCCTATAATGTTAAAAATATTTCATTCTGGCATATGAAGTTCTAAATTTAACAGTTTAGTCCTCCTATTTCATTTTATTGCAATTCGATCCTTTTGAATGATAGTAGACCCAGTCCAGTCATTGAGGAAGGCTTGATACTGTTTAAGTTATTGAAAATCAGTATACCATTTCTTTTATTTAAAGTATACAATCGAAAACAATAAAAAAAATTTAAAACTTATTTTGACCTCGTGTTCAATCTGCCAATAAGAAAGAATTGAACAAGAAACCTAGCACGATGAAATTCTTATGTCTTCAATAGTGACAGATCCAGAAATCTAGGTGAGCAAGAGCGATCGCTAATATAAAAGGAAAAAAAATTTCGACGAAATCAGCACGGGTGGCCGCAGGATCTCGTCGGGTGCTAGCTCCGCTCCCTCCATAACCAATTTCTCATCTCAAAAAATTTCAAGAAACAAACAACTATAATGAAAAGCTCGACTTTTAACCTTATACGGAAATCCTATGCAATTTCCTGGTGACGGGTTTCTTAGAATAGGCACTTTAATTGCCTCGAAAATGTACTTGTGGCCTGAAAAACCTCCACCAGGGAATAAGACTAATTCATGTTCTTGATATGCTACAAAATAATACTAAAGTCAATAAATATTAAATAGCTGGATGCAAGCATAAACTCACAGCATTATCAAAATTTCTAATCCCCTTGGAGTCATTTACAAATTCCAATATAGATTCTACCATGGCACAGAAAAACAAAAACTGTTCATTACAATTTCAACAGTTAGAATAAATAAAGTTACAACTGGAAATGGTGTGTGGAAAGGGCTTGAGAGAATCAGAAATCCATGGAACTGGAATTTCTTCATACGGGTACAGATCAACAGAACTCAACAGCAACCGTTCTTTGATTGTGCATCCACTTCTTCGCTCCCATCAGCCTGTAAAACTACGGTTTTCCCATTTGCCATCCAGCTGGGATCTTTGCGTTTGAGTTCTTGAGATTGAATAACCTTCCGACTTAAAATGTTGTAAATCTCTTTGACCACCGTCTGAAAGGCAACAGCAACATTGGAGGAATCTAGAGCTGAAGTTTCAATGAAGAACAGGCCTTGTGCCTCAGCCAAATCTTTGCCTTCAGCAGTTGTGACCTCCCGAGCATCCTTGAGGTCAGATTTATTTCCAACGAGTATTGTAACAACGTTCATGTCAGAATGAGCTGTTCCAAAATTAACCACTCAAATCAGTGTCTGGTATCATCAATTAGAAAAGCAAAATGTTTAACAGACAACAGTAATATAGCATCACTTAAAATCTATACATCAACAGTAATAGCAGACTAAATTGTTCCTGGTTCTACTACTTACATCAGAAATAAGGATACAAAAACGACCAGTGCATCAAACAGAATCAGGAAGACTCCAGCACCATTGTGATAAATATAGAAATTCTAGGGACTTAAATTAATATTCTTCCGAATTTTATATTTTCGGAAAAGAATAGCACAATAGAAGAAAATCCTAATATTTAAGGTAGAGAATGTCATTCTGATATTGATTGTAACGAGTAGCCGGTGGAAGCAGTGTCCTAGTGTAATAGTGTTTCCCAATGGAAAAGAAAAAGCGCATAAATAAAATGAAGTGAAATATAGAATGTCAAGTTGCTTACTCTGAAGTTCATTAAGCCATCTGCCAATGCTATCAAAGGTCTGGCGTTGACTGATGTCGTAGACCAGAAGAGCTCCAACTGCACCTCTATAATATGCAGATGTAACAGCCCTAAACCGCTCCTGACCAGCTGTGTCCCAGATCTGAGCCTTGACTTCCTTCCCATTTATTTCCATCTTCTGAGTCTGAAACTCTACTCCTATCGTTGATTTTGAATTAGGGTAAAACTCATCTCTAGCAAATCTAGCCAGCAAGTTTGATTTACCAACAGCTGAATCACCAACCAAAACAATCTTGAAAAGGTAATCCTGGGTTTGTTCCTCTTCTGGGGAATGTGCCATATTTCAACCTTTTAGCTACACACTAGCAGACCATATTTACTGATGTATATAGACAAACTAATGAAATCAATAAGAGGTAAACACCAAAAGAATCAAACTACACTTCTTTCCCAAAATGAGGGAAAAAAAATGCGAGGGAAAAGGTTCTCAGAAGAAACTCAAGGTAGGATTCAGTTGCACAAAAGGTAGCAACTTCCACCACCCTAAAGTGAAAGCTTTCCTACAAGCCCTCAATGCAGGTAAAACTTGTTATCTCAGATTCCAATCCGGTCCTCCTGAAAAGGTGAAAGCTTCAAGGTACCTGCTTATCAAGCAAGCATTAGAAACCAAAACTTACACAAAGAATTCAGAACAGCTTTATTTTTTAAACTGCAGACAAACAAAGATCATAGTCATAAAATCGAGAATACAGAGGTCTTTTCAGCATGTCTACTTACATGTGTTCTTTGTCCAGGAAATCCTTTCTTACATGTATTACAACACACTATTAATATACATAAATTTCACATGCAGAAAAGAACTGGAGAATGTCAACATTCCTCATATGTTAGTGGCAGAATTTTACAGGGAAAAGTCTGTCCGTGAAGATCTAAATAGTCCCAATGCAGCCATGATCTCTTTAGCACTTTATGTGTGAGTGTTCATCTAAAGGTCTTAAGATAAAATAATGAACCAAAGAGTTAAAATGTAAGCAATTTTGATAAATACAGGTACTAATTCAAAAAGGTATTTCTATAAAACTAGATGTCCAAGATACTTCTACAAAGCCACCCATATCTGTTATTCTGAATGTAATAGATCTGATTTATCTACCAAACATTATATCAATATGCGCTCAGAATAGATCCACTTAAAAACACAGTCGTACAACAGTCACAATGTGAAGTAAAATTTGAGAAGACACACATATACACCTACAAAGAGTCAGAAGCACCACACTTTTATTATGAAGTCAATGAAGCCATTAGATGCTATTCTATTTATACCTAGTGAATAATACAGTTGTCACATAAACCAAAACAAAAATTAATTTTCCATCACCAGAAGACAAGCAATCTTGTATCCAGGGGGCCTAAAATAAACCACAGTCAGTCACTTGGAATAGAGACATTCTCCTTGGTGCACCCTGATTCATTACATACATTTGAACAAAGAATAGCACAAAAACTCTTCACAGAATTAACTGTGCAAAGTTTGAACAGGTGCTACAGGTGCTACTCTCTCGTTGACGGGCATCCATCACATATTGTTCTTAATCTACAATTAGCAAATGTTCCATCCGCCTACACATTAAAGACCCTTCTCTCCAATATTATAAATAATCTGCATCAATGTTCAAGTAAATGATTCTTCAAAAAAGAGAAAGATCCACAATTACCAGCTTATAATCATTATCAAGGTGAAAAAAAAGGATGTCCTTAACATAATGGGGAGGTTTAACAACAGTATGGAAATGCAAATATAGATAGAGACCACATGCCCCAGCCAGAATAGTTTCTGGTCAACATGTATCAAAATCTCCCAAATGTTAATTGACTTGAGATCTCGCAACAAATCTTGCATCAAAGTCAAACAAGGAATCACGAGAAACACAATCGTGACAATATTCACAGAAGATTGTACAATCAGACCCAGACAGTACACAATGTCATAGACCATACGGGCCATAGAACATTTTAACAACAATTTTTGCAGTCGAACTAAGTAAAGAGCATTCAAAGTGATGCATGTTTAACTAGAGATGAATAATTTAAATGTGAATATCACATCAATAGTGTGATCACATAACATATACTCTTTGATACCGGATGACATTAATAATTATTCAAG
>CAIGRF010154277.1:0-17185 GCA_903798235.1 Fraxinus ornus
AACATCCTGAAGAATTTGATTCGATAGATGTAGATGAATTTGAGATTAGACTTTCCGATCTCTACGCTATTTTTCATCCCGCGTCCGGTAGCAGACATCCTATGAAAGCCAAGCAATGCTTCCTCCAAATTCATCTACGCCAACACCGCTCTCATCTTCAGTTGCCATAATGTAAATCTCGTGTTTCTATCCAAAAACAGAATATCATACTTCATTGTCGCCATGCGGAACAATCAACCTCGCTCTCTGATACCACTTGTTACAAAACGGATTGCAAGATAATGGTAATAATAAAATAATGAAGAAGAAAACAAGAACATGACAATTTACATGGAAACCCAATTCGAGAAAAAAGCCACGGGCGGAGGAGAACAATCCTCTATAATAAATATTTTGTGTTTATAATATCAAGATTCCAATCATCTCAATTGAGATCTAAACTCCCAATCTCTCAATATGTTATTGAAAATGTAAAGAATAATAGGAAAATATTGCTATATGGAGATACAATGTAACTATATATATATATATAAGGGAAAATTGCAGCCACGGTCCCAAACCTTTTCACTTTTTACAACTTTACCTCAACCTTCACTTTGTGCCACCATAGGTCCCAAACCATTGAGAAATTTGCACCGGAGGTCCATCTGGACAGAATCCGTCCAAATTACCGTCGGTCAACCTTAAAAATTAAAAAATAGGATATTTTGACCATTTTAAGGGGGGAATTTTTATCCATATAATAATTTTCCTTTAAAAACAATGAATAAAATAAACAAATCTTACCATCTTCTTCAAACACCTCACCCCACCCGCCCACTACTAGACTCTCTTCTCTTTTCCCACCCTCGCATCACTTCAGCAAAATCCAATTCCATCTCCTCAAAACCAACCCAAAGTCCCTCTACGGAACCCACTCTCTGACATCATCTCTTCCTACTAAAAAAACCTAGATAACGTGTCACTCACATTCAACGATGATGACGATAAACCCCGCGAAGAGTGTGGAGTGGTTGGGATTTACGGTGACCCAGAGGCATCTGGCTATGCCATTTAGCCCCCAAGCGCTATAGCACCGCGGCCAAGAGGGCGCTGGAATTGTCTAAGTTCATGACAATGTGCTTCAGTCGGTCACCGGCGTCGGACTTGTATCGAAATTTTTTAGTGAATCGAAACTTGATAAGTTGTAGGGGATTTGGCCATAGGACATGTAAGGTGCTCCACTGCTGGATCTTCTATGCTTAAAATGTACAACCTTTTGTTGCAACTTACAGGTGGGAGTAGCCCACAATGGGAATTTGGTGAGTTACCTGGCGTGGAGAGCGAAATTGGAAGAAAAGGGGTCAATTTTCAATACTAGTTCGGATGCAGAGTTGGTTTTTCATTTGGAGTTGGGGTGGGGTGTTTGAAGAAGATGGTGGGATTTTTTTTTCTTCTATTTACTGTTTTTAAAGGAAAAATACTATATGGACGGAAATGCCCCTCCTTAAAATGGTCAAAATATCCCATTTTTTAATTTTCCATGTTGACTAACGGTGATTTGGACTGATTCTGTCTAGATGGACCTCCGGTGTGAATTTCTCAAAGGTTTGGGACCTGTGGTGGCACAAAGTGAAGGTTGGGGTAAAGTTTACAAAAAATGAAAAGGTTTGGGACCGCTGCTGCAATTTTTCCTATATATAAACCCTCTGATTAGAGTCCAAGATGAAGAAGTCCAGAATATTGGATAAAACGAGAAAACGCGGAAATATTGCGCTAACGGGGCGCCGAGGTCTTTGTCCCATTTTTTCCTTCTTGGTGCTGTGGCGCCCGTCTCTCGGGTTTGATATTCAAAAACGTGCTTTTAGCCATTCAAGAGTCATCCTTCAAGCCAAACTCTTAATTATGAAATTTGATCTCTCTACAAACCTAAGTAAATTAGACTTCCTCCAATCAACCAATTATTAAATCACGTGGAATTTGGATCACACCACAACAATGTCAATGGGCACTGAATCCTATGTTGACGTCCTTAGCCCAGGCTAAATCGACCCCATTCCTAATAGGTTGTAACCATTAATCAAAACCCTTAGATTTAAGAGGGTTTCGACCAAACAATTGTTTGGAGCATGAGTCGAGATTAGGTGTCTAAGCATTAAGAGGACCTCATTTGACTTAGCGGGAGAACATAAGCAAGTTTCTTCCCTTTTCTTGATCTAGCTTTACTCTTTAAATAGCCTTCTATTGCCTTGAAAATTGTATTCCTTGAAAACACTCAGTTATCCTAGATTTTAAGTTGAAAATAAGCAAATTCCCATCTAGCCTCTTATCAGCAGAGATCGCATGCTACCTAAATGAGACCTCAAGCCCTCAATTTTTATATTTCTACATCTGGATCCTCCAAGTTTTAAGTATCTTCAATTTGATCCCTCCAAGTTTTAGATTTACAATATAGGTCCTTGAACTTTCAAATATGTCTACATTGTTCTTTCAGCTTCTTCTAATTTAGTCCTCCAATTTTTCTTATCCTAGATTTTAGTCCTTCAAGATCTGAAAAGATATATTTAGTCCCAAAGTTTTTATTTCATCCAATTTGGCTCCCAAGATCTCCAAATGGAAAATTTGGTCTCCAAAACTTATAAATTCGTCCAATCAACTCTCCAAAGCATCCAATCAAGTACCCCAACTCCCCGACATTAATGCAAATCCATCCTTTTTGCCTCTCATTTTTGCTCAATTCTTCTTCAAGTCAGGGTTTTTACCTAAAAAAACACAAAATTTACACAAATATGAGTAGAAATCAGCCCTATTAATTAATTATAAGCAAATTTAAGAGCCTAAATAAGAGTGTAAAACACAATTATCAAAACACGTGCTAATTATTCCGTTTAAAGCCCTATTTATTTTATTTTAGATATAAACTTTTTCGAGTTTTCACTTTTAAATTATCAGTTTTTGTTACTTTTTTATTTTTATTTTCAATGACATGCCATAATAAGCATGTGATACAATTATTATATCATAAACACATGTTACGTACCATTACCTATTCTTGTCATTATAGATTAGATTTGGGTATTTAATTGGCATTTAAAAGAAAAATATATTGTCGATTTATGTATTTGACCGCCTTTATATTCACCTACATAATCAGAAAATAAAACCTCAAAAGTTTTTGTATTTACATACATAATTTTAGCTTTAGTTTTCATGGATGTATCCAACGATGTCTTGATCGAAATATTAATTCGATTACCACTTTCAAATTCATGTGTGTATCGAAGAGATGGAACCAAATAATAAACAATCCTTCGTTTCTTCGTTCTTATACCAATCATAGAAAAGGTCGAGTTAATCGTTTGTTGGGCTACATGCAAACCGCAAATTTACCTAGAAATCATCTCCCCCTTCGAGGTCCCGAAACCAAAATCTTATCCCTTTCAAGTAACGAAAGCTATTACATCCCAAGAGAACTTGGCCACTTCGTTTGTTCATCTAATGGCCTCATTCTTTGTGGCCACGACTCGACTAGTTACAATGTAATGAACCCTTTAATTAGAAAGTGGGTGTCCATTCCATCACCTCACATAGATTTTCTTGAAATATCAAGTGGATTGGTCTGCGAAGAAAGTACAAACCAACTTGTTGCAAATTACAAAGTCGTGCGGTTTGGTGTTACTTCTATGGATGTATTAGATAACAAATTGATGATTGACACTTACTCATCGAAGACGGGAATATGGGCCATATCAACACTTGTCGCAACGGATAAATTTCATCATTTGGTACTATTTAGTGTTCATAATGTGCTTCGTGGTGTTTTCCATTGGGTCGTGTCGCTATTATATATTGCGCTGTATGATCCAAATCGTGACATTGGAGGAGAGAACCATCTCCAATTGATTGAAGAGCCATCTTCTGAGGTTATTTTTAGTGGTCATGTTCAATCAAGGTCAAGTGATGACATATTGTGGTATGGAAAGATCACTCACCAAGGCATGCAAATTTGGATGCTTCCAAAGAGTCGAAATGGCTATAGACGCTCTTGCAGCATACCTAGAAAAGAGTGGAGCCTAGTGCATAATGTTAAAATACATTGCTTCATGTCTATGATAGCCTAGAGCCCAGAGAACCCACTTATCGTGCTTTCAAGATAGGGAAAAAAAAATCTTTTTGTATAACACTGAAGCAAAGTTGATGGAATTAGTTCAATATCATGGCCAACCGATCGATGATCCTTCCAATCAGGGGTGGACCTATTTGAGGACCAGTGGGGGCGGCCGCCTCCACTCAATTTTCAGATTTCCCGATTTTTTTTCACATTTTCACATTTTTTTAGTTTTTTTGTTCAAGTCTTTTTTAGGTTTTCAGATTTTTTCCAATGTTTTTTGTTTTCGCGCCCACTGAACTTCCTTCCTGGATCCGTCTCTACTTCCAATAATTGTACTTGGCACCCATACTATGAATCACCTTTTCAGTCTTCGCATGCTCTTCAATAGAGTGCATTTAGGTAAATTATATGGTTATAGTAAGTGCCGACTGCCTTAAAGAGCCGTAGAAAGGAGCAAATTCGTAAAATTGATGGACTCGAATTACGATTCTTTTCGATCTCATTTCGATTATCTGAAAGAGTAAGTATCTTCATATTGTTTGAATAAGAAATTGACGCTCCAAAAACAATAAAAGTTCAAGTAGGCTCTGTTATATTTTGTTTTTCTTCCTTTTTTTTTTTTTATATATATGAAGGAGTACTTGTCTATTAATAAAACCTTCTTCTTAGTATAAGTTACTATAACTTGTTATTCCTGACACTATTTGGATAAATTACTTCTCTTTTATAAAAAAAAAAAAAAGGGTTACTTATTTTATTATGCACATAATCGTAAAAACAACTTACATATTTCAAACTGTTACCAATTAAAATGTTATTTATTTGAACTTACTTTACTCCTAGGTAGACTTATCAACCAGTTCACCTTGTCTTGCTTGATTATTATTTCCACAACTAAGATCAAGAGTTCAAATATGGGTAATTCCCCTCCCCCACCCCATCAAAAAAAATAAAAAATAAAATAAAATAAAAATAAAAAATCCTTTTTAAAGCTTAGACGTGCATGCTCATAATCAAATACTACGTTAATTGTAGGAAAGCATGTCGTGAGTCATTCACGTGGAGTGATCTGACCCGCAAGACGTTAAAGTAGATTGAAGGGAAATAGTTTGAAGTGGAAATGCAACCTATAAGTACTTCGTCAACTGTATCAACTTCGTACAACTTCCATTAATTTGCCTTGCACAATATCAAAGAAAAGATGGGAAGAAAAAGGAAAAATTAGTGTGAAAAAATACATCAAATTTGAAAAGGTACTAGAACAATATTTTTGGCATGATAACTAACAAATCTTAGCACTTAAATTGTGGATAATGATCTCCTCTCATTAATGTGATCAAGATTGGAATTATAGGAATGCAACAAAATCCACAATTTGAGACATGGAACTACAATGTGATTCAACCATAAAGATCTTGAAAGTTATTTTCTAGACCACTTGGCATCCAACAAGCCCTCAAGTCTCTTGCCGCTCCTCTCAAGAAAGCGATCTTTACCTTTGATGCCTCGCGACATTTGCACCACGAAACTCTTTATGATATCGATCCATAATCAGTATGAAATTAAAACACGTGTACTTCGAGCCCAAAGATTCCGATAATTTTTTTGCATCAATAATAAATAGCGTCGTGGAAAGGAGTAATAAAACATTGAGGTTAATGACAAGCTAGAGTACTACTATTCAGCACCAGCGTAGGTGATATTAAATTCTATCTAGATTTGTTCAATGAATTGAAATCTTTCTTTAATTCACTAATAAGTCTACACGTAACCATTGTTACTTAGACTAGTATTAAACATCACTGATGTCAAAAAGATGAACGGCCTCCTCTTGGCCGTTCGATTTCTTAGTAGACATCAAGTTATGGTAGCAGCGTTGCCATCTATTGCTGTATTATTCATGGTTGTTTACCCACCATTCTTGTCTTCGTCCTTCTACTAAAATAAAGTCAAAGCACAATTTGCTTAAAAATTAATTAAGGAAACTGATTGGTGGTTGTTTTAAATAGTCAGTGGACTGTACCATTGGGCTTTTTTCCATTTGTGTGTGTTTTTTCCATCTTTATTTTTCTGTTTTCTTGTTTCAATCTTACCACATGCACATCAAGTTTGACATTGTTATAAGGTGATATATTTTTATACCTTAATTTTAAAAATACTTTAAACAACTAATGGCTCAAATTTTAACACGTAATGGAGCGTCAAACTTGTTGTACGCTCTTCTTAATTCTTCTTGATTTGGTTCGGAAAAAAGGTAGATACGCTTGTGATTGTTGTAACGAAAAGACTGTGTCCCTGTTTGACACATATTCTTTCAAAATACATTATTTCATAACTTATTTTCAATCACATATTTTTCAATAAAATAATATTTTGCATCACGTCAATAACATTTTCTTACTTTTTAACCCATATTTTTCATCATATTACTATCTAAAATACATCATTTAATCAATAATATCCATCAAACAAACCCTATGACTATGTTTAGGAAATAGTAAAAGTAACTTATAATTTATTTTTCAAAGTCAAATATTAATTTTAACTATATATTTCTTCTCTCGTAGACCAAGGAAACAATTCTAGAGTCGTACTTTGATTAATGTTTCTTTTAATTCGACCGAAATCCAGAACAACGCGGAAAGTGTAGTGACATTACGTTCATAAATTGTGTTAGATAAGAAAGGAATTAAGATTTGACCAACCATATTAATTTTCCATGGTTATATGTCCCAATAGTTGCCTCTATTCTAGGGCTTTGGTCAATTTCTTTAAAAAATGCAAAATGTGGACCATTAATCGACAAAAATCACTTATGGGATCTGAACAATCTTATATTTATTTAATTTACTTTGTTTTTAGATTATTGAATACTTTGGCCTACACCAACCACTCTATTAATGTTACAATCAATAAAATGAAGCAGAAGACATTGAGCATTGATAAAAGTTCATGTATGTCAAGATTTCTTGTCAGTGATTCATTATGAGATGTATCCTTTTGTATTAAGTTCAAGAATAAATTTGTTGTGCAGATGATGAATTGTACATGATAATTTACAAGTGTCGAGATGACGGACCTTATTAACTATTTTAAATTTGAATTTTGCCCAAATATTGTCATCTGGCATTCTGTAAGCTCATCCGACAAATCTGACTATACATGTAGCATTGTTGCAAGTTCACAACTTTTAAGATATTAAGAGTTATTATTAACGTCGCAACAAGTGAATTTTCGAAACAAATTCTCTATTGTGATTGATACATCAGGTAGTGGTGTTAGCGCAACAACATGTGGTACAAGAGCGTCCATGGCCTTCGGCTTGTGTATTATAATTTAGACATTTTTTTATGGAATAACTTCTATAGAGAATGATTGAACGGTCCTTTCAATCGTGAATTTTTGAAGTCGATTAATTTTATGACGATCAATTCAAACTTACATTTGTCTTACAATAGAAAGTTACATAAACTTACGTGCATGACACGTCTTTGCCAAGCATGCTCTAAATGGTCCATCGCAAATTTTTAAAGCCTATCGATCCTAAAATGATCAATTGCCGACAAATGTCACTCAATGGATTTTGCATTTATCGTTCGATATAATGTCGTGTTGACCGATGAAATAATTGTAGCCCTTTCATTTTCACAAATTCAAATGTCGAACTATTGCAACAAATGACCTGACCAACCCAAACGGCAAGCATGTACGGCTCATAAACTCTAGGAAAGTGATTTTAATAGGAGCCAATATTTGCACATCTTAATGTCCTATCAACATCCCCATGGTTGCTAGTAAACGGCACCATTGAATAATGGGACCATAAATGTGTTGACATTGAGGCAGCGTAGCCGGACCGCCAAGGGTCCGGACCAGACCAGACCAACATGCCCGTATTTATTATTTCACAGAATACTGGAAAAAGATAAATTTGATTCAGAGTACATAAAATTACAACGAAAATATTAAATATTGATGAAATTCAACCAAAACCCGGCTCGTGCAGAGCCATTTCTTTGCAATTACATTTCCAAATTCATGCGAGCATAATTTCTTAACATCCCGGCGAACTTGCAATCTACAACTAACTAGATAAGTTTGTTAGCAGGATCAGTTGATAACAAAAGTCAATAAGATGGGCACAAGACTTGAGTTTAGTTAAATTCTAGTATCTGTACCAGCGACCACCGCTGATCCCAACAGCATCTCCTCCAATTGGCATTCCTAGTCTGTCTAAGCGACCTGATCCTGGATAAGCTTTGTTGGTGAAGTTGGAATGTAATGCTGAACCCTTCTGCATGTTGGGTCTTGACTCACCGTATCCATGAACAGAGTACCTCTTGGTTGAGCTTGATCTCTCATATTGTGGCCTTTGTTTTGGGGCACTGAAAGATCTCGCCTTAGCTTTAGCTGATTCAGTGTAAGACATGTAGTTTGGGTGGTCGGAGTATCCACTCAAACAGCTTCTTGAACCATCACTCTTAGTAGGGGTAAATGGTCCTCTCTTGGAGCTACCTCCCATGGATGATGCCGAGTAAAATTGTGGGCTGTTGTCAGCAGTGCAGAAAGTGGTTTCATCGACATCTTGTACAAACTTCAAAGGACTCAAAGATTGAACTTCTTCGGAAGATGGACTTAAAACTGTTTGATGGGATATGGAGTCCTTTGATACAGAAAAACTGCGACTGTTTTGGTCCAAGCCCGTGCGAAGATGGGACGAGTGAGGGAGGGTTCTATTTTTGGACATTAAATGTGGTTTCCCAGTATCAACTTCAAGAATCTTATCACTTCTTTCATCATCTGTGGGGACAGATCTTGTAGAAGACCCATGTTCCCACGATCTTGAACCATTTCTCTGCAATCATTTCCAAAATGAACCGTAAGGCATATGGTACATAGAGGTCAACCACAATCCCAGCGAGAGAGAGATTAAGAACATACCTTGAGCATCAATAATTGTTCATGCTTCATACTCCTCGTCTGATTAACATGCTCAAGTTTCTCAGGAGTTGCAGGTCCCTACAAGTTCACAATAGATTTGATCACCAGCACAAAGCAACCAATTAAAGCCTATTTCTTACTGAGTCGAGAATTCAGTAGTATGCATATCTAGATCTGACCAGCAGATGTAACACCAAATCTAAAAATCAGTTAAGTTAGCATTCAAATAGAGTCGATCTGCAGTAAAAAAAAGGACTTACATGAGATGCAGTCAAAATTACAGATACATGGAAATACTACATGGCAAGTATCTCCACTTTTCTGCACAATAACTTGCAGCTTTTGTCCCATAAAAGTAGGCATGTAATTTACATTTTAATGTTGTAGAACATATACTTTTTAAAGCCTAAAACTATGCTGCTTAAGTCTTCAACTTCTTGTCTTGCATTGCAATTACTTCAAATTCAAAAGTCGTAAGGTAGACGAGAATTTTGCTTACTCGATAGTTGAAGTGAGAGGACTTCAAGCTTAAATGTGGATATTCAGAAATCAGAGCCCGTCCAGCCCTTGCTCTTGCTTGAGCTCGTAACAAAGCCTGCATTCGTCGTAAAATATCTGCCGTCTGCTTCCTCACAAGGTGACCTCTAACCAGTGCTTGAAGCTTGACTAGAGCTTTCAATGCTCGCAAAGCCCTCCTCGACTACAAAGTACCACAGAAAATAACTCCAGAACATAAGCACACATAAGAAAAAAGTAAATTATCAAAACATGTTAGGAATAACAAGCTAAACATCTTTTATTATTAAACTTAGTCAAACACGATCTAACTCAAGATAAACGTGTATCAGCGAACTTTTGAGGTTGTTCGACACTGAAGTCAAGATTAATGTAGTACTTAATTGACGTTAAACTAGATTAAAAAGAACATAAGAACATAATGGGCTAATGGGACAGCAGTACACACACCCATGAAAATTTTCAAAAGTGATTGGCGCCATAAAGAAAGAGTTTGATTTTCGTCTTTTAAAGTCTCATACCATAAAAGTCCGACACTCAAGAAAACAAGGACAACTTGCCAACCGTACTATTAAGTGAAGAAAAGTAACCAACAACCTCTGATAAAAAAAATCTAAAGCGTAGAGATTGAAAACTTACTTTTCTCCAGTGAAGAAAAGTAACCAACAACCTTTGACTTCCTTTTACTGGTGGCATGTAATCATATAAAACTCTTAAATTTTAGAAGCTTAATCAATCAACTAATATGTTCCTGTATGGTAATTCCAACCCCACCGAGCCACAAATCGCTGTACTTGTCAAAATTGTTCAACAAACAATGAAAATCACTTTAGGCCAACTTTTTCTGAAAGCTCTTTACAAAACACCTTCGAAAAACTATCCAAACTGGTTCAAAAGCAGCTTCTTAGTAGGTCTTGCCAAACTGGCCCTTAGTACTGGACAGAAATGAAAAAGAAAGCTTGCTTACTCTTTACCAAATGTGAACAGCTGACAGTTGTATCATCGTAAACATTACCATACACATAGGAAATGATTAAAAAAATTGGATCCACGTACCCATAAACAGCCATGTCTACCAATATGGACAAAGCCATCAACAACTACATTAAATTATAATGAAAAGTACTTATTTTAAAAGTATCATTACATAGAAAATTGAATACTCCACCTCAACCAAAAAATCTTCATTTTCAACCTAGCTTTTGACACCTTATTTTACCCATTTTTATCTTCATATAATAATGGACCACACTATGTATATGTATATTTACGCATCTATATGTGTACAAACATAGATGGGCAACGTACAACTCTGTAAACAAGACCGACAACACAAATCGATACTAAAGAACAACTCAGGTGGTAGTGAAAAGACGAGAACAAACGCGACTGAAATTAATACAGTTCCGAAAACTTCTGTAACAGACAAAGAAGATGACGGGTCGGCGGGTTTGGCTCGGCACTATTTGACTTGGCACCCGTCTAACTCGGTCAACTCGCAGTACGTTATCCAAAAATTCGTTATAACAATGAAGTACAATCTATTATTATGCATCGACAGGAAACTAACCAGATAAGCACGGAAATGGGATTGAATCTTAACGGCAGCCCGTTTTTCACGATTCCCATGACTTGCGCCACCACTAACAGTAGCACTTCTCCCGCTGCTTGTGAGCTTGACGACTGCAGCAGCTGCCTGAGCCGCCGCAACAGCAGCCTCAGCTACGGCAGCGGTGGCCGCAGCCACCGCGATCGCGTGTTTACTGGCTTCGCTGTCATTTCCGCTCGTTAAAACTGCCCCATCTGAGGATTTCTCTTTGTGGGATTTGACGAAACTCCATTTCTTCTTCAAGGGTTTCTGAGCCGGGTCTGTGTTAGAATCTGATTTCTTGAAGCGCAGAAGACCACGGAACCATTTGGATGCTTTGCCCATCTGGTTTTTCTGATTGATTACTGACGAATATTGCTACAGAAATTGAGCATTTTTAGAGAGAGTGTAAGGATGTGAGTTCTGGGGAGAGTATTGAATTGTAAGGAAGCTTAACTGGTGGGGACTATGGGTAAAAGTCAAATAAAATGCTCGTATTCATACTTGGGATTAGCAGCATTTATAAGGAATAATGAATAGGGAAAATTACAGTCACGATATCAAATCTTTCATATTTTGTAAATTTTGCCCAAACCTTTCATTTGTATCATACACGGTACCAAACATTTAAGCAATTCGCATCTGGAGTCCAAATTACCAAAATCGTTAGTTTGACAGTTAGTTAACCAATAATTAAATATCTGACCAATTGTTGACCAATTTTTAAATGGTAAACATGTAACTTTATAAGAAAAAAATTTAAATTTTAAAATTTTAAAAAAAAAAAAAAAACCTCAACTTGGTCAAAACTCCGGAACCGAATTGTACCGAACCGAATCGGATTGAATCGAGCAGTTCTTCATAAGTTAAATACCCAAACGAGTATCTGAATTGAGAATCGATGGGTTTGGGTCATTTCTCGGTTCTAAATCAAAAATCAAAAAAATCGAATAAGAATCGAATTTAAATAATTTTTAAAATTTTTTATATTAAATTAATTAAATTATTTTAGTTTTTTCTAAGCAAATTAGCAAATTAATTAAACAAACCAGCCAAGTCTAGCCCAATTAATTTTTTGTTAACATAACATTTGGGCCTTATCCTTCCCCTTTCCATTCAAATTTCATTTGGTAAGCAGCAGTATGTCCACTCCCTATAAACCTAAATCATTTGATATATTTAAAACCTATATTCACATTCCCAAATCGATGAAGCTTCTTCATTTCACCAACGGCGATAGCTACTGATTAGATCTCTGAGTGCAGTATAAACATTAAAATAGAATTTGAATTTGGTATTGAATGTTTATTTTGGTTCTTGTTGCATTGTAGTTGGTCACTGATTGATTCGATTGTTTTTTTAATATTAGTATTTACTTTTTGATATTTGTATGAATTGAATTAATCTAATTGGACAACTTGTTATTTATAGGTTTTTAAATTGTGCTACGTTAATTTGTAAAAGTTACAAATGAACATGTCATTAGTTGTATTTATGTAGTGTTGATGTAAATTTTAAAAAATTTAATTATGGTACGGAACCGAATATAATCGAACCAAATCGAAGCCGAACGATTCCATATTTATATTTGAACCCGACGATTCCATTTATTAAACACCCGAAAAATTTGGATCGGTTCAATTCTGAAGAGAACTGAATCGAACCGACATATGTTCAGCCCTATCTACACCTACCCCACCCCCATTGCCACCTCTTCCATCCAAGAAAACGGCATTGCCAAAAGTCAACCACCAACATCAAACCAAGATCAAGGATAGTCCCGTGAGGTCAGGCATGGCTAGTGTAATGGACAATAATTTGGCCTCGCTGCTGGCGGTGGTGGAGTTTTTGCCACGGCCCATTTCTTATTTTCCAAGAAAATGCAAATGCAATCTCTGAAATGAGGTTTTTTCCCCTGTAGGCGGTAGGCCACTTGTTCGTTTCCAATCACATTAATGAATTGGGCATCGTTCGAACCGATTAACACCAGTTAGAACAAATCAAAACCCACCTAATCTGGATGGATTTCGGAAGATATCGAACAGGTTCAATGAGTTGGTTCTTGATATAAATCCTTCAATGCAAAATTTTATGGATTGTTTGGGCCGAATTAAAATCTAATTTTAATCTAAATCAAAATCAAACAATCAATATTAACCACATATTTCAAAAATTTCTATCGCAATCCACTAAAAATCTGATTTTAATCCACACCAAACACTATCATGGTATTTTTCAATATTCCGAGTTGATAGTTTGAATAGAGTCGAATATTATTACAGGTAAACACGAAATAGCAACAAAAAATTACCAATGATTATAAGCTTTATAGAGAAACCCCTCTAGCAACAAGACAAATCACATCGAATTTATTTTCTGTAAACATTATAAATTACTTTGAATGACTTGGCCCCTATTAGTATAGTTTAATTTTTTTTTGATAAAAATGTAAGTTAAATTCAATAATTTATTTTAATCTCGTATTTTTTCGGGTCCATAATTTTTATTATTTTTTCTCAAAATATACTAAAAACTTGTTTTTTCGCCACATTAAACACGGGCTCAAGAGCCTAAGACCCACGTCGTAAAAGTCGGTTTATGGTAGTTGAATTAGCAACCGTTCATCTTTGAAAATTTTTTGAGTCTTACCTTTAAAAAAAAGTCGCTAATCAAGTTCTAATTTAGTCAAGTAGTTGAAAATACAGGTCTCGCCTTTTGAAAAGAGTCTAATTGTCTAAATCAATTTCTAATTTAATCTAAATAGTTGAAATCTATGTCCTATTTAGTCAAGGGATATGATATGTGTACATAATATATGCATATAGAAATGTCTACACTTTTCAGTCCTCACATGTTTGGTGAAGATTAATGGAATCCAAACATGGGCGAAATATGCAGATAAAATTAATCATTAATTTTAACTTTAAAATTAAAATTTTACCCCCTGTCAAACATGATTTTAATATGACGTGAACAATTTTCATCAACAAATGGTTGAAGACTATGCTATCTGACTAATAATTGGGATTCAACTATTCAAATTTTGTTTTAAAAATTCAAGGACCTTTAGGTAAATTCTTTAAATTTATTTTTTTGGTCAAATTCATTTACAATCAATTCTCCTCCCAATGAATTTAGGGTCCGTTTGATAGAAGGTGGAAAATAGGTGAAAAGAAAATATTTTACAATGAAAAGATTTTTTAAGAAATTATTTTACTGAAAATTATAATTAAATGTGTTTGATTAGTATAATTTTCTACCCGAAAAATTTGTAAATTTTGTGTTCGTTTGACATTATTTTACATGGAAATCGTCAATTAAAGTGATAATTTTTTCCACAATTGATTATAAAATTTGTTTCCATTGCCAAAAAATAAAAAAAAATGAAAAAAAATCATTTTTTTCATCAATATTTAGTGTTCGTTTGATTTTGTTTTACATTAAAATTGTTCATTAAAGTGAAAAGAATTTTTACAACTAATTATAAAATTTGTTTTCATTGCAATAAAAAAAAAAAAATCAGCAGGCTAGAAAAGCTTTTTCCACAAAAAATGTGGGAAAAGTTTTTCACCAAGCTCGAAGAAAATAGGGGTGGGGTTTCATCTTTTTCCTAGAAAATTGACAATCAAATAAGCCAAAACAAAGACAATGAAATTTAGCCCCCGTTTGGTACACACCCACGGCCAGCCCTAGTTTCCAATCACATTAATGAATTGGGCATCGTTCGAACCGATTAACACCAGTTAGAACAAATCAAAACCCACCTAACCTGGATGGATTTCGGAAGATATTGAACAGGTTCAATGAGTTGGTTCTTGATATAAATCCTTCAATGCAAAATTTTATTTGTTGTTTGGGTCGAATTAAAATCTAATTTTAATCTAAATCAAAATCAAATAATCAATATTAACTACATATTTCAAAATTTTTTATCACAATCCACTAAAAATCTGATTTTAATCTACACCAAACACCATCATGGTACTTTTCAATTTTCCAAGTTGATAGTTCGAATAGAGTCGAATATTATTACAGGTAAACACGAAATAGCAACAAAAAATTGCCAATGATTATAAGCTTTATAGAGAAACCCCTCTAGCAACAAGACAAATCACATCGAATTTATTTTCTGTAAACACGATAAATTACTTTGAATGACTTGGCCCCTATTAGTATAATTTAATTTTTTTTTTTTGATAAAAATATAAGTTAAATTCAATAATTTATTTTAACCTCGTATTTTTTCGGGTCCATAATTTTTATTATTTTTTCTCAAAATATACTAAAAACTTCATTTTTCGCCACATTATACACGGGATCAAGAGCCTAAGACCCACGTCGTAAAAGTCGGTTTATGGTAGTTGAATTAGCAACCGTTCATCTTTGAAAAATTTTTGAGTCTTACCTTTAAAAAAAAGTCGCTAATCATGTTCTAATTTAGTCAAGTAGTTGAAAATACAGGTCTCGCCTTTTGAAAAGAGTCTAATTGTCTAAATCAATTTCTAATTTAATCTAAATAGTTGAAATCTATGTCCTACTTTGTTGAAATTCCAACTGAGAATCGATTTTTGTATTATTTTTAAGTATACTCGTTAAGATTTAGACCCGTTTGATTATGATAAAAAATAACTTTTTAGTAAATTTCGATAAAAATTAATGAAATATATGACTGTAAAATTGATAAAAAGTGTGTTCTCATAAAATATATTATTGAAAATATTTTCTCAATAAATTTTATTTTATGAAATGACGCCGAAAAGGGGCTCAAAATGTCACACAAAAACTCTCAAGTGACTAAAATAAAGTAAATCGATCATCATATTTTTGTTGTAGTTATGCATTTAGTTTTAAAGATAGAAATTATTAAACTTTCATAAAGTTAGTAACGTGAGCCTTCGTGTCTAACTTTGTGAAATTCGGTTTTATCTCAAGGGATATGATATGTGTACATAATATATGTATATAGGGGTGTCTACACTTTTCAGTCCTCAAATGTTTGTTGAAGATTAATGGAATCCAAACATGGGCGAAATATGCAGATAAAATTAATCATTAATTTTAACTTTAAAATTAAAATTTTACCCCCTGTCAAACATGATTTTATTATGACGTGAACAATTTTCATCAACAAATGGCTGAAGACTATGCTTTCTGACTAATAATTGGGATTCAACTATTCAAATTTTGTTTTAAAAATTCAAGGACCTTTAGTTAAATTCTTTAAATTTATTTGTTTGGTCAAATTCATTTACAATCAATTCTCCTCCCAATGAATTTAGGGTCCGTTTGATAGAAGGTGAAAAATGGGTGAAAAGAAAATGTTTTACAATGAAAAGATTTTTCAAGAAATTATTTTATTGAAAATTATAATTAAATGTGTTTGATTAGTATAATTTTCTACTCGAAATTTTTTTAAATTTTGTGTTCGTTTGACTTTGTTTTACATGGAAATCGTCAATTAAAGTGATGATTTTTTCCACAATTAATTATAAAATTTGTTTCTATTGCCAAAAAAAAATTGAAAAAAAAATCATTTTTTCCATCAATATTTAGTGTTAGTTTGATTTTGTTTTACATGAAAATTGTTCATTAAAGTGAAATTTTTTTTTTACAACTAATTATAAAATTTGTTTTCATTGCAATAAAAAAAAAAAAAATCATCAGGCTAGAAAAGCTTTTTCCCACAAAAAATGTGGGAAAAGTTTTTCATCAAGCTCGAAGAAAATAGGGGTGGGGTTTCATCTTTTTCCTAGAAAATTTTGACAATCAAATAAGCCAAAACAAAGACAATGAAATTTATTTTCCTAGTTATAGGGAAAATTTGTCCAATCAAACGGACCCTTACAGGTGAACCACTAGCTTTTATCTATTTTTATTTTAAATTATATATTTAGCCCCGTTTGGTGCACATTATTTCCAAAAGAATGTATTTTTTTTGTTGATGTGATGGGGAATATGTGATTGAAAAAAAAGGAAAAGTTATTGATGTGATGAAAAATATTATTTTATTGAAGAATGTGTGGTTGAAAATGAGTTAATGAATGAGAATG
>CAIGRF010154283.1:8075-18265 GCA_903798235.1 Fraxinus ornus
CTGGATGTCAAGATGATTTGAAATCAACCTCAGGTTATATTTTCATGTTGGCTGGTGGTGCTATCTTGTAAAAAAGTGTTAAGCAGACTCTGGTGGCACCTTCTACTATGCATGCTAAATTTGTAACATGTTATGGAGCTACAATTCAAGCCATTTGGTTAAGGAATTTTATTTTGAAGCTGAAAGTTGTTGACTCCATCTCGAGGCCCATCACTATTTATTGTGATAATAGCGCAGCAGTGTTCTTTTCAAGAAATAATAAAAGTTCTAGTGGATCAAAACACATTGACATCAAATATTTGGTGGTCAGAGACAGAGTCAAGGAAGAACAAATAAAAATAGAGCATATTAACACAGAGATCCTTTGACTATGGGACTTGCTCCTAAAGTTTTTTAAGACACATGTTACTAATATGGATATTGTGGAAACCTTTGATTTTTTGGTTAGTGTGAGTTATTTATGTAATAGGACTATGTTTTGGCTTGATCCCTTCACGAGATACGTAGGCAACCCGTATGTTCTTCGAGTACAGCCCCCTCCAATAATAAAATATATTTTCTTATATCCATAAATTATTTTGAGCATGCATTTGACTTGTATCTTTTACTATGATATTATTTTGATCTTGAGATATGACGATTAAAGACATAAGATGAGCCTCTTTTGGAGACATGTGGCTTCATTTTGATTAGAAGCATTGTGAGGACCGATATGAATTAGCATAGTCTTTGATCACATTTGGTGCTAAGTTCATACTGCATACTACCACTTTGGTTGGAGGATGAGAATCCATGTCGATAAGGATGTTGACATTTGTAGCTGTGGAGTGGTTTTACATCATTTGATTGGTGTAACGACTTCTATGTTCGATGTTAACATAGCAATCAAATGTTTGTCCAAGTGGGAGAATGTTAGAATAATTCTATTTTGTAGGCTTCCATTTGATTGTAAATTTTACGGGTTAGATGTATGGTTTGCAATAATACTGTGATTAGACACAATATGTCAGTGATCACTTGGGTTATTGTACACCTTACGGGCTTTATTATTATTATGTGGTAATATTAAGTTTGTGAGTCAGAATTATGTAAACCATAATTAGGGTTAGAGTCGGTAATGGGCTGGCTTTATAATTTTCTATATATAATGACTAGGTCCCATTTCCTCTCCATATCGTTTATTGGTTTGCCCTATTGACAGCTGATTATTTTGATGAGCAAGGAGATGAAGATCTAGCTGATAATATTCATACATAAAAAAGTCTTCCACGTGTAAGATTTTCAAACTATCAATTAATTATGTGATTCTTGTTCTTATCATGATTATCGAATAATTACAACAAGAATTAGTGTCAAAACACTATTAGTGACTCAACTCATAGTGAAACTTCCACTTAATTATATATAAAAAAAAAATGTTCCAAAGTGATTATTGAGCTTACTTTATGTTTCAGATCCTGTAGTCTTCGAAATCTAAAGATCTAAAGTCAATAGAATCGGGGTCACCTCTTTGTCCACCTATACAATTCATGCACACTTAAGACACATGTTAGAATACAAGACCACTGAATCGAAAGGGGGTGCAACAATCATTCTCACTCTGATGCTCAAGTCGAAATATAGAAAGTGTTAAATGGACGACAAATTAACCAAGCTTTGACTGAGAAAGATTTCACTTACCTTGGCAAGAGGGTTTTGAGGGGCATTTACAGAAGTAGAAGGCCAAAAGAAAGCATCTTCATTTTTAGGGCAGGAATGGGCTAATGTGACAGGTGGTCGACTAGTCACACCACCACCCGAAGTGTGTAGTCTGACAACAGTTAGTTTTTGTCTTAACTCTCTACCTTCATTCCCCGAATAGCAGTCATCAGTGATGCGGGCTGACCTTATCCTATTATGCTATGTCAAATTGCTTTCTTTCCCAATTCAATCATGCTACATAGAGATAATTGTTGATATAAAACTTCATATAATGCCACGTGATAACATATCATTAAATTATTTAAAATAAAGTCAACTTTTTCATCCAATCACATTTTGTCAACACCAATTATGTCAACCATTATATCCTTTACTTTCTAGCAAAATAGCATTATTCCTCCCAATTAGGGGTGGTGGGAAGAGTGACTCTTATTAGGTGGATAGCTTGAGACACAAATCATAAGGGTTTGCCTCCTTGACCCTTGGTCCCTACAAATGGATAATAACAAAATATGTTTTGGCTTTTCCCAAGGTCAGTCAACTTGCGTACGTGCTTCCCTCTCAAACCTAGTGAGATCTTCGAACACCTAGCCAAGGCCGAGGAGTTGAGCTAGTGCCTAGATGGCACCTTGCACTTAATTTCACTAAAGTGAAGTATGATCCGTAGTCTTTGGACTAAACCTTTCATGGGTCTGCCTCTTCCCTCAAGGCCAGCTTCATCATTTGCCCGTGAGACATATCATCACAAGTGGCCGTAAATAGGATTACATGCAAGATAAATGTTTAGGGTTGTGTTATATGAACAGGGACTGAGTTGTGCTAGATCCAGGGGGCGATGTGGCGCCCATGGACAGGGCCGCCAAACGAAACATCCAACGTAGACGAACAATGACATTGTATCAACATGGATGCATTTCCCATGAATATTTTGCTAGAAAAACTAACCATATTGATCACTATGGAACACAGCAGAACCCACCTCTGTTGCACGAACATTTCAA
The DNA here is from genome assembly GCA_903798235.1 of Fraxinus ornus. Classification (NCBI taxonomy): domain Eukaryota; kingdom Viridiplantae; phylum Streptophyta; class Magnoliopsida; order Lamiales; family Oleaceae; genus Fraxinus; species Fraxinus ornus. The sequence continues at coordinate 10,778 of CAIGRF010154283.1, forward strand.
CTAAATAATGTGTCCTTGTTCAACACATATCGAATATCAACATTCCTCTAACATTCTACTATGGTAATTTCTTTATGAAAAGTATTATATATTTTTAAGTCAAAATTATTATTAAATAACAAGTATGAAACTAAATTTATACAATTTAAAGATTTTAATTAATGTATCATATATGTACTAATTAAAAAATCAAGTGTCAACATAGTGACGTGTTGAACACATCTTCGTATTGGTGCATCACAAAAGCTCACAACGAAAAATGAAGTTTCACACGAGTGACTGATACTCTGATAGTTTTAACTTGAACAGAAAGTATACATAGGAGGGGAAAAGAGAGCAACCATTACTCTCTGAAAGAACACAGAAACTGCAGTTCCAATACAGTACTCCAGGACACAGATTTCTTAACCAATTAAATTTACAGTATTTCAAGGAAGGCAAGAAAATTAAACTCGTCTTCCCATGTATAATAAGATTACTGCCCGATGATGTGGGAAATCATGTTTAACTGGTTGCAAATTACAGTACAGAAGCCAATTTACAGAATTGGGATAATTCTATATGTTCTTACTAGTCAATTAAAGAAGTATTCATAGTCTGTATCGTGTCTTTGCTGCTTTGTGTATTTGAGTTATCCACACGGCGCTTCACCTGTTGTGACCTAATGAATTCTTCAATAGCTGCCTTCAACTCCGTGTTCGGAATTAACATGTCAACGGTGAGATGAGAACGATTGAAGGGGTCAGTCTGTAATTCCAAGCAAAATAGGTTAAAACTTTTCCCCCCCTAATTTTAACTTTTTTCTAAACAAAGCAGAAGGAACATACGCTATCACTTAGAAGATGCCTATGAATAACAGATCGGTCCAGTGTGACCTTTGACGAAGGCAAAATGACAGGATCCTTCATTAAAGTATACTGCAATACATTAAAAATTGTATCATTTGACAAACAAAGAAACAGTTGAATTGCACATAAACATGTTTCAAAATAATTGAGCACAATGTCATATAATGAATCCAGTCAAACAAATTAAGATGCAATTATTTACTTGAATTGGATCGAGGAATTCATCTGGTATATCTCCAAGAACAGCCTCAGCGTCCAGTGCCTCTGAAGCTGCAACTTTAGTTTTTGCACCAAGGTCAACAAACTCTTGTATGATCCTAGCATCTTCCCCAATTCTCCTGAGAACATCTGCTGCGGCACCAAATAGCTGGAAAAATAGAGTAGTTATCTCATATTGATAGACTGCGTTTCCAGTGTCGGACCAACAATGCAAGAAAAAAGAAAAAAAATGCATAACTTTAGTACCTGTGCATTGTATGATCGACCATCTTTTATGATGGCAGCTGGGAAGATGTTCTCCTTATCTCCTCTAGCCAAGTTCACATATATGTTTACAATCTTCAAATAAACAAACAGACAATTAGGATTTCACCAAGCTACACAGCATTGTCTTCTGCAATTAGAAATATATAGCTAACAGAACGTAGGAATATAATAGACAGCGAAACAAATCACTGAAGGTTTTACTGCAGACCATACATTTTTCAAAGACCATGATGGTGCAAAAGATGTAATTTATGAAGACCTCTAAGCAAAACTGATGTATAGTAGGAAAGTGAAAGAGGAAAAAATAAAAGAAAAGAAGAATTTACTAGATCAAGTTTGGATGGGCTTATAGCTTAAGAGCAACCCCCATTTTGCAGCCAAAATTGTGCCAGCCAGCACGTGAGGGATCCAGTGCTTAAAAGATAGAATAAGCTACCTAGATGGAACTTATTTTCACCTCAAAAATCATGGGACCAACAGCTTAAAAGCAGTGGGGTTATTTGCCCAAACAAGCTCTAAGAAAATGGAGAGAGGAATTTCGAAAACACTGAATATATTAAATCAATAGTTTACGATGTTATGAATAATCCTATTTATACTTCAATTCCTACAAAAATGGAAAGTTGCCAGAATAACGATGACTGGAAAAGTCAATGATAAAAACTAAAAAATGTGGTATGAGAATAAGTCAAATCTACTCACTATTTTTACACCTAAAGTGATGCCCTTTTGGCACATTTCCCAAACCAAATTGGCAAAAGTGCAAAGGAGGTAGATGCTAATAACCCAGTGATCCAAGGTTCAATGTATTTTACAGAACCCGTCCTGTTTAACCCAAACAAGGTGACAGTTTCGAAAAACCCAGATGGCTCGGCTTTATCAGACTGGCACATTACGGGTTTGATAACCAAGCAAGAAAATGTCATTATCCGCAATTAGGTTTGTATGAGCAACATAATATCATTTTAACGCCAACCTGCTTTAGCAATTGTTTTGGTCGGAACTCATACTTCTCAGGGTCTTTCAAGCTAAGAGATTTTCTTTGGGGCCCCACCAGTTGTAATAGAAAATAGTTCAGCATACTGGCAAATCTTTCAACCTGGAAGAATGCGACAAAGGCTGTCAATGAAACCTTAAACAGACCAGTTTCACAAAGTTGGAAATTTTAATGACTCAATACCATCTCCGGCAGTAGAAAGGGAGCTGTAATCTGTTCAGAAGTAAATGCGAGCAAACTAACATCTTCATTCGCCAATTTCATATCAATCCTTATAATCTACAACACCGAGGAACTTCCATATGAATAAGCATTTCAAACCATAGATCAACAAATAAATATGAAGTGAAAACTGACATTCTCTTGGGAATGGAAAAGCCGAGTTCTCTCCTGCCTCTCTTGCTGAGGTCTTTGTTCCCATTCTACAGTATTAGACATCTCCGCTTCTAGTTCTTTGAGTTCAAGAATTTTGTTCAGACTTTCATCGAGGAGATAAATGCTATCATTGATCAAAAAGTTTAAGAAGTTCAAATAGACACCCTTCTCCTCCTCCTTAGCAATCTGGAACAGTGTGCAATAGTAATAAATATCATTTCAAACAGAAATGGATAAGAAATGCGAAATGAAGAGAAAAAAAACAGCAAAAGTAAAGTTCATGTAGCTCAACCTGTCTCCAAACATTACGGTGACTTGGAACCTGCCATAGGTATTCAAGCAGTTCGGCAATGTTGTGGCGGATATTAAACTTGTCATAGAACTGCACAGGGTGTCAACCTATTAATATTGAAGGAACATATACTGCATTTACTCCAAGTAATACGAAACACCACCATATCCTAAAGATAGGTACAAAAAGATCAAAGTCAATGAACATAGCAACAAGGTATTTTGCACCTCATTGAGACAGAGTACTTAGTAAACTCATTGATATCTGAGAGGAAAGACACTATGTCCAAGTATATCTACTTTGACAGAGCAGGAAAATAGATTAATTGTCCATCCTGGCTATATTTCAATAAGTAGACTTTAAAAGAATTTCAGTTGCGTCTCACAAATAGAAGATATGTTGTTCCAATTCGTATTAATTCCATTATTGGGAAAAACTTTGTTATCCAAATTGCCAACTTTGCAATCTCGTCAAATAACCAGTGATCTGGTGCAACCTCACCTCCATAAGACAGCATAAAGAGAGCAGAGTAAAAACATAGGTGGAAGCTAAATTGTTAAGACTCAATTAAATTGGGTGGAAACTTAATGGAAATGTCAGAATGTGCATTCTGATAAATTTGAAGATTGGTCACTAGAAGAGGTCCTATTTAGAATACTAGAAAGTTAGGATGAGTGCCTAAAACAATGTGTAAAAAAATTTAAGAAGAGAGCATAGAAGTTCTGCATACCTGAGTGTGGGAACCTGTGAACTCAATGTCAACATAAAGTTTCAGAAGATTCCTCACGAGGTATTCTAGGGACAATTGATGTCCTTCAAACAGAGTTGATGTGGCAGTTGATCCACTGCAGACATGAGTTATAGTTAGATGTTAATACATAAGAAAATTCGGATTGCTTGAGAAAGTGTGAGCAAGTCACAGTGCAATATATTAAGAATTTCAAAAAAGCACACCTCCTTCTGGGCATCCAGCAATTGAGGACTTCAACCATTTTCGCTCTTAGATAAGGATTTCTAACATATTCTGGACTAGCCATGAACATAATAATGAAGTTCATAAAATCATCCTGTCCAGACAAAGATAAAATGAATTAATTACTAAAATATAGCTAATGGTGAATAAACAGTCCACAAAAATGTAAATTGAAGATTCACTTACAAGTATAATCCCGTCCAAAGCTCTAGGAATTCTTGATGCAAAAATAAGCAACTCCATGGCGTCTTCCACAAAATGCTCCGGCATACAAGCAAATTCCATTGGGCAAGCTGGTGGTAGAGGCATTTTAAAACCACCTACAAGGCTGACCAACCAAACCACCATTAAATGGTAGTAGGACAATGCCCGCTGAAGAAGCCCTCCGTCCTGTGAATAAAGAAGCAAGTTTCTGTAAATAATTAAAAAAAATTGACAGTAAAAAGAAAAGAAAAAAGAGTTACAAGCTGCAACAGGGGCACAAGTGCATTCACATATCATCTGCATTTACAACAGTTATACACTACATGCACGACAACGGGGAACAGAAATGTCATAAAAGTACATACTCTCAGTATCTGAGCTTCATAGCATAATTTCTCTTGTGAATACAACTCAATTTCTTTCTCAAGACGCGATATATCCTGCTGCAATTGCGGAGAAGGTGCTTGCCCTGCCATGGCTTTGAAAGTGGATAAAGTATCTTCACATCTTGAAATGTCCTGAACATATATTCCAAGATAATTACGCCTTCAAAGAGTCTAACAAACAGTACTATTTAAGGTACAAACATAAATATCCAACAACAAAACACTATTTAAAAGGAAATGAAACAATAATAATAATAGATCTGATCCATCGTTGCCAAACTAAGGAGTGCACAACCTGAACAAGATTTTTGAAGTCCGAAAATGCTTTTAGTAATCCCAAGTTAAGCACCCTGGCAGTCATGAAGAAGCATTCACAAATGAACGGGTATTTGGCTTTCTGGCTACAACTTGACATTGGTCTATTACTTTGAAGGAGAGAAACCTCATTAGCTTTACTGCCTGAACTAGTGGCTTCCTGAGATTTTAGCAATCGATTTTCACCATCACTATTATTTGCAGAGACATCAGCTTTCCCAGGATTAATTCTGTTTATCCAGTCATGGATTTCTTCACATGTTGCATGTAGAGCAGTCAGTCCTCTGGTACATGTTTATCATCAGAACGAATTTAGATATCATTAAGACAAATGCATCGACAATAAAAATAAAGTGTACATAGTTCCAAGAGAAATCTCCCACCTCAATTCCAAACGATTACTGTCAAATACATATTTAGGATCAACTTTATCCTTTTTCAACATATTTGCATCCAAGAATGGCTCGCAGAGACGAAGCATAACGGCGCTCAAATTTACAAACATTCCAGAACTAGCACTAGAAAGTGGATCAACCTGTACCCACGTATCATTTATTTAAGGTTCCAGAAGCAATGAAACATTTAAAGATATTGACCACACTCTTAAGTGCAGCAAAGTAATACTGAAATAATAAAATTAAGACGTCTTATGCAATTAATTTGGGAAAATAAAATACTGAGATTTGCTAATATGTGTCTAAATTGAACAATCTATGCTGGGGAAAGATTCACCTGCAAATGTGCACGTGAAGAGTTTCTGTTGATGACCTCTGCAAGGTACTCAAGAACATTCTCACGAGTGTTTGTATTCTTAAGGAAGCACATAAGTACTTCCGTCAAGCCATCATATAAGTTGTTCATGACCGTTTTAATAGTTGTGAAGGAAGACAGGAGATCGGCTGGACGACGAGTTGATGCTTCTGAGAAGCACTGCTGGCTGGCATTTTAGGAGAGTATCCACCAATCAACACATTAAAGTTCTTTAAATAAGAAAACTACCAAGGATACATTCCCTCAAATTCAGCTTCAGGTAAAATTTTACATGAATGCAAAACACTTGAGGTTTACTCAAATTTCTACAATTAAATTATGTTCATGGGCAAGTTGCATAACCGTGCTAATATATTATCAGAGTATGTTAGTAATGTTCATGTTACACAACCATACATCTATAAATGTTTTTACAGAAAATGAAGCCAAAATAACCAATACTCACGAGACATGTTGATTTGCAGTGGCTTATATGCACAGAACAACATCAGATTATTTATACCCCAGGAAAACAAACTAGAAGTAGTAATCAAACTCACCCAACATCAGGCTCGCTCTTGAAGAGTGCATGATCAGGCAATGCACTAACATGGAAAAAGGGACCCAAAATGCTAGTCATCTCAATCACTCTCCCATTCAGATACACACTCTTCGGAATCCACCATGGATGATTCACTAGCGCCTTGGCTCCAACGGGGTAATTAACCAGTAACAACAAGGCCCTGAGTGGTTGCTGGAAGTTCCCCAAAGCCGAAACTTTCAGCATACTTCCTCTCAAATCCTCGTACAACTTCTTCAAAATTGGTTCCATGGAATCATAGTCCCCATCACGGAAAAACTCCTCCAGAAACCCTGGTGGAGACGAAACTCCCCCACTACTCCCTCCAAACCCATCAATATTACTTCCTACCTCGGAAAAAACCAGAGGCAGCAAAGGCGAAACATTTGACTTATTCGTATCCCAATTCGGAAACATATCTGGATTCCCCAACTGAATCCTACAATACGAAACAAATAATTTCTTAGCTTGCTTCACTACCATCTCCATTTCCCCCCTCACATTCTTATCCTTAATCGACCCAATTTTCTTCCCCTCCTCATAAGCCCGACGATAGCAATTAACTAAATACTGAAACGGCGGCTCAGCCGAAACAAAATTCCCAGATAGCCGATCAATTAAGACTCTCTCCATCAAGTCTCGCGACATTTTCAACTCCTTTCCCTCGCTCAAAATCTCCGCTGCCGTCATCTCCAAGTACACTACTCGTGAATCACTTTCCATCGAATCGACAAGCGATACAAAGAATATTTTCCGGAGAATAATATCTTCGATTTCCGCCAGCGTCCTTTGGGGTTTTTGAGTTGCCATAGCCCAGAAAAATATCAATAACAAATATTTCTCGAAATTACAAGAAAATTTAAATTAGAGTTTTCTATTTCAGAACTGAAACTGGGAAAAAGACAGATCCAGTAACTTTATTAAGAAAAAAAAAACTTGCCTGTTCAATAATAAAGATCTAGAGAGATTCATATGCACATAAGCATATAATTAATTAAAAAAAAAATTGGGTAAATGGGAATAATAATAATGTAAAGACGACTGAATTTTTTTACTGAGCAATAATACGCGAATTTTTAGTGTGCGTGATATGTATATGGAAGAAGGAAATTTTTATTGAACTTCTCGAAGGTGCGGTTTTTTGTCGTATACTACGAGGTTTAAGAGACCACTTCGGCTGGGAATACTCTCACCTAAATTTTAATTCATTTTCTCACCATTATTGTCAGAGGAAATTACATGCAACCAGGTTCTTAAAGTTTCAAAATTAAAAATTAGGTAT
>CAIGRF010154341.1:9996-27130 GCA_903798235.1 Fraxinus ornus
CAAAATTATCCTATATTGGGAATAGAAAACCTTGATTTAACTAAAGAATAGATGAAGGACTTTTAAGTCTTTTATAGCTCTTTGTAAACCCAATTTGTAAAACTACTTTGTACAAGTAGCATGATCCATGAAGCAAATTATAGGAATTGCCATTTTGTAAAGAAGAATGAATTTTATGTGAAGGGACGTATTGGTAATTTTATCTAATTCAATTAAAAATAACAGCCGACATCATTGACACACATTGTATAACGACATGAATTTAGCTAAAAATTTGATACAAAATGTGCCCCAGACAAGAGATTAGTACGCTTTATAAACGTTATAATTAGCCCATGTTTGGTAATAATTAAGATTCAAATTTTAATCTAAATCAAAGTCAACAATCGATTTTAACCATATATTTCATTGGTCACACAACTTTTCACCAACACATTTTATTAACTTTTATTAAAATCCTACTAAAAATCTTATTTTAATCCCTACCAAATAGGGGCATAATCACGTGAGGTCAAATCAGATTATGTTTATCATGTGATTAATTGTGAATCTAATTCTTTAATTGTTTGGGCCCACAATCACCATCCGTTTGTGATCTACGAGCATTCTTTAATTCCACGTGCTTTCAATATTCAAGTCTTCTACACTTATTTCGGGCCTTTAAGCCTTACAATCTTGTGACAAATATCCATTGTTCGGTTTAATTGGTGTTTACTTCTCTTGTTTTTAGGATTGACTAAGGAGGGAGTGTTTCAGTCAAATGGAGCGCAGTTGGAGAAATTCAGAAGTATTGGACTCAATTTGGAGCTGGAGAAAGTTCTAGGACTAAACCAAAAGAAGTAAAGAAGGTCAGGGACTGATGCTGCGAATTTTCTGAAACCCACTTTTGCCGTAGCCCGCCCAGGTCCCGAATTACAGCAACAAAGTTCATGTTTCTCGCGGCCTCCAGTCCACTTTTAACTTTTTGGGAAGGCGACCCACCATGTTGATATTGTGCTGTTCAAATAGAATTGCATACGATCTAAAGGAAGGAAATTTTTATAATTTTTTACGTGAATTTCAATGGGATTGGATTCCTATAAATACAAGTAAATTAGAAAAACTCCAGCACACAATTTTCTTAGGACAAAATGAGATTTTTGAATGCACAAACATAGATGGATTTTGAAGATTGCATAGGGGAAGAAATTGAAGCTTAGTGCAAATTGAATTTTGAATTTTCTTTTTAGTCTTATTTGAACTCATGAAGTGCTTAACTTCTTGTTTCTGTTTAATTATGAATTTTTTTTTTTAGCTAAAATTATAGTCGGATGAACGATAGCTTTATATTGAAACCTTGATTTCGATTATTAAAGATATGATTTTTATTTATTGTCGTGTATCATTATTATTATTATTGTGCTTCATGACTCAATTAATTTTTTGATAATTTTTAATTAATTTGTAAATGGTAACGAGTTGAAATGTGATTTATGTTGGAATCAGTTTAAAGAAATCAAAAGTTTGGTTTAATTATAATTTTGAACAAGTGATATAGTGTCAACTTTGAACAAATATTCGAACTTAATCCGATGATCAAATTATAAATGTAAATAGTCCAACTTGTTCTACTCGTCGAGTAGATCGTCGTAATATATTTGAAAGCTCAAAATCAATTTCGGATGAATGAAAAATCTTGGTTCAAAGTTAGATAGAAAAGAGGATACACGGATTGAAATATGACTATCTTTGTTGCTCGCCTGCGACAGGGTAGCAAGAGAAGCTCTGATTAAAAGGCGTCATTGTCGCTCGAGCGAGAAGCCAGTGACAGGCTAGCGACAACAAGAGTTGCTTATGTTCGTAAGGTTGCAAAGTTTGGCTCAAAACACTTCGTCCACAACCCCTCATACTCTACAAATAGGACCATTGGTATGCCATTTTCTTCACACCAATGATATGCAATCTTAACTTAACATTCTCTTCTCTCTATCAACCAAATTTTGCATATATATTGCATAAAATTCTGGTTTTCTTCATTTTTGCATTATAGAGTACATAAACCAACTTCTAATTCGTTGTTCTTGTGTGTTGAAGTGCTACTCATACAAGAAGAAGTCATTGTATCTTGGAAGTTGATTGCGATAAAGTGTAGGCACCGTTGCGGGAAAATTCGACTTAAAGACAAAGTGTTCAACACTTGCCTCGACTTTACCACCTTTTGACGTTATTCATTTGAAGTTTCATTGCCGTTACAATGCTGAAATTCCAACAGAAATTTGATAAAGATTCTACAGGCGTTTGTTTGTCACTACATAACCATATCCATCCAACAATCTTAAGTCGAATTTTTGTGGTTGTTGGAGTGACCTTTTTTCTTCGGTTAGACTATTATTTGGTTTAACTTCTTCTACTCTTCTTTTGATTTTGTTGATCATCCGTTTTGTGTAAACAGAAATGAATTTAGGTTTTAATACCGACTCTACTTTGAACGACAATTCGAATATGGGAACTTCAGAAAGAATTGTTCATACCAGTACAATCCCTCCGGTTGTTACTACCCCTCTAAACTCCGTTCCACATGGAGAGAAACCAGAGAAATTCATTGGGGTTGATTTCAAAAGATGACAACAGAAAATGTTGTTCTATCTCACGACCTTCAACTTGGCATAGTCCTTAAATGAAGACGCTCCAGCCATACAAGAAGGGGAAAACAATAGAGCATCACTAATTGTTTTGGATGCTTGGAAACATTTAGATTTCTTGTGCAAGAATTATATTCTGAATGGCTTGCACAAGTCGTTATATAACGTATACAGTTTCAAGAAATCTGCAAAGGAACTATGGGAATCATTGGAAAAGAAATACAAGACTGAAGATGCTGGAATGAAAAAGTTCATCTTAGGAAAGTTCTTAGACTACAAAATCGTAGATTCAAAGACAGTCATCAGTCAAGTGCAAGAATTATAGGTTATTCTTCATGATATTCACGCGGAGAATATGTCTCTAAGTGAATCATTTCAAGTGGCTGCAATCATCGAGAAACTTCCACCCACGTGGAGGGACTTCAAGAACTATTTCAAACACAAATGCAAAGAGATGAACATTGAAAAACTTGTAATCCGATTGAGGATTAAAGAAGACAACCGAAGTTTGGACAAGCGTGTTGGGAATCAAATGCCACAAGCAAAAGCTAATGTGGTAGAATTCAACAATAAAAGCAAGAAGAGGAAACATTATGTTGAACCTTCGAAGAAGAATACAAAGAAGTTCAAAGGTAATTGCTACAACTGTGGAAAGCTTAGACATCCCTCCGTCGATTGTCACAAACTAAGAAAGCAAGCCCAATCGAATATCACCGAATCTAATGTCATATCAAATGATATGTTTGATAAGAATTTGTCGGACGTTTCAGAGTGCAACAACGTTGGAAATCCCATGGAATGATGGGTTGATACGAGTGCTACTCGTCACATATGTGCTGATAAAAGAATGTTCATATGTGCCGATAGAGGAATGTTCACTTCCTATACTTCAGCCATAGGAGAGAAATTATTCATGGGAAATTCTTCAAGTTCAAACTTTAGGACACAAACTTTAATTCAATACGTAAATTAATGAATTTTAGTTTACTTCCAAGTATGCATTTTAAGAATGAAAAATGCAAGATATGTGTAGAGGCAAGATTGGCTAAAACACCATATCATTCAGTTGAACGAACTACAACACATTTGGAACTAATTCACACGGATGTCTGTGACTTAAAGTTTGGACAAACAAAAGGTAGTAAAAAGTATTTCATCAAGTTTATAGATAATTGTACAAGATACTGTTATGTATACTTATTGAAAAGTACAGATGAAGCTTTGAAAATGTTCAAACACTATAAAGTTGAAGTTGAAAACCAACTTGGAAAACGAATAAAAATGATTCGTAGTGATAAATGTGGAGAATATGTTGTACCGTTTGAAGAATTTTGTGCAGAATATGAGATTATTCATCAAACTACTGCACCATATTCACCTCAATCTAACGGGGTTGCTGAACGCAAGAATCGAACCCTTAAGGAAATGATGAATGCAATGTCGATTAGTTCAGGCTTACCTTAGAATTTGTGGGGGAGAGCTATCCTTTCGACAAATTATATCCTTAATAAAATACCACACAAAAGTAAGGTTGAATCACCTTATGAATTGTGGAAATGTTGAAAACCTTCCTACAAATATCTTAAAGTATAGGGGTGTTTGGAAAAGGTACAGATACATAAACCAAAACAAATAAAGATTTGACCTAAGACTATTGATTGTGTCTTCATTGGATATGCAAACAAAAGTAATGCATATCTATTTTTGGTTCATAAGTCTGAAATACTTGATGTACATGAAGGTACCATCATTGAATTAAGGAATATTGTATTCTTTGAAAAAATCTTTCCTTGTAAAGAGGAAGAAGTAAGTTCACACAAACGAACTTACGATACAGAAATTAGAAACTATCAAGAAGATGAAGAACCGAGGTGCAGTAAAAGACACATAAGACCTTTGGTCCAAATTTTCTAACATATATACTTAAAAATGATCCTAGAACATTTAATCAAATAATGTCCACTCCTGAAGCTCCTTTTTGGAAAGAAGCTGTTAATAATGAAATTGCATCCATCATGAACAGTCATACTTGAGAATTGGTTGAACTTCCTCCAGAGAACAAAGCTTTATGCTGCAAATGAATTTTTAAAAGGAAGTTGAAATCAAATGGATCAATAGACAAGTATAATGCTAGATTAGTAGCCAAAAGGTATAAACAGAAGGAAGGACTAGATCTCTTTGATACCTATTCACTTATTACAAGGATCACGTCTATACGTGTGTTGATTGCTATCGCTGCATTACGTAACCTTGAAATGCATCAAATGGATGTTAAGACTGCATTTTTGAATGGTGAATTAGAAGAAGAAATTTTTATAGAACAACCAGAAGGGTTTGTTGTTCCTGGAAATGAAAAGAAGGTGTGTAAACTTGTAAAATCGTTATATGAATTAAAACAAGTACCGAAACAATGGTAAGAGAAATTTGACAAAATTATGTTGTCAAATGGTTTTAAAATCAATGAATGTAACAAATGTGTCTACATCAAAACCACACTTAATGGATACGTGATCGTATGTCTATATGTTGATGATATGCTAATCATGGGGAATAATTCGAACATTATTACCTCGTCCAAGAAAGGTTGATAAAATATTTTGATATGAAAGATATGTGAATAGTTGACATGATATTATAGATTAAAATCTCTAAAATATTTGATGGTTTGTCATTGTCTCAATCACACTATATTGAGTCTATAATTAAAAAATGTAAGGCGTATGACGATAAATCAGTTAAAATATCAGTTGACTTAAGTTTACACTTAGTCAAAAATACTAATAATCACGTATCTTAATAAGAATATTCACATTTTATAGGTAGCTTGATATATATTACCAACTGCACTTGTCTTGATATAGCACATGCAGTCAACAAGTTGAGTAGCTTTACGAGTAATCCAAGTTATGACCATTGGGAAGCATTAGATCAAGTCTTAAATACTCAAGACATGTGATCATTTATGGATTACACTACTCAAGATATCTTGTAGTGTAAAAGGATATACCGATGCAAATTGGATATCTGACACAAAGGATTCAAAGTCTACAAGTGATTATGTGTTTGCCATTGGAGGTGGAGTTGTATCCTGGAAATCGTATAAACAAACTTGTATAGTTTGATCCACGATGGAATCTGGATTTATTGCTTTAGATAAAATCAGAGAAGAAGCAGAATGGTTTCGTAATTTTCTCGATGATATTCTATGTTGGGAAAAATCAGTACCCGCGAGTAATATACATTATGATAATCAATTGGTTATTGCAAAGACACAAAAGAGTATGTATAATGATAAATTTCGACATATTCGTCGGAGACATAATTGTTGTGTGCATACACCCAAAAGTAATACATTAACCCCTAAAACTAATGTAGTAGTGGAAGAAAGAGTCGATTCCACGAAAAGTATGTAATTTAATATTTTATACTTCGTACAATAATTGGGGAATTTTTTATGCAAACAATTGTAAATAATGCAATTAATAAAAATGAATTAGCGAAAACAATCAAAAGACTAACATTGGTCTAAGTCCACATCCAACGTCAGAATTCCACAATTGATCATAGATGTAAGGATAATTCAATTCATATTTTGAATATTCACCGTTTGAATTATTTTCTTATTTCTCCTTAATTATAGTTAATTAGAAAACAAGCGACCCAACTAACCCTAATTACTAAACAACTCAAGACAAGCGATGTGGATTTAATCTAGTAATCGCCTTAATAGTTATAGATGAAACTAATAACACAATCACAAGCAGTTGTATTTAATTTATTCAAATGTTCTTCCCAAGATTTAAAAATTTCTAACGCAGCAAATAATTAAATCCTAGTTGCTTTACAAGTTGAAGGGATCAAACAATTACGTATTTGATATTAAACTTAGTGATAGATTGTAACAAATAACAAACTAATAGGTCTCCTAGCAATTAAACGCAACAATTCATGAAATAAATGTAGCAGGACATTCAATACGCAAAATAAGAATTAAACAATAAGAAAAACTATTTAGATATCACAATATATGGTTCCGAGGTTTCAATTTCCTTCGACCAAATGTAAAAATTTAGTTACAATTCATAATTCTAAGAGCAAAATAATGAATAATGAAGATGGGAGGCGTTCTGTACGTTCTAGGATTGCAAATCACGTATTTATAGATGTTTCCATATGTAGCTGACTTAAATTCGGAAATCAGAATTTTCGTGTTCAGAATGAACTACACGGCCGCATGGTAGTAAGTCATGCAGTCGCATAGTACGTTGAAAATGGACTCTGAAATTCGCTAAAACCACATTTGCGACTGCATGGAATTAAAGCTATGTGACCGCATAGTTATATGTTTCTTCCATCGGACAACTTTCAGTATTTTGGTCATATCTTTCACTCCCGATGTCCAATTATAGTGATTCAAGATGCGTTGGAAAGTTACTCAAAGGGCTACAACTTTACTTCATATATCATCTTCCAATTCGATCGCTTGCCTTGTCAAAAATAGGTCTCAATATGAGGCAGAAAATCGGTGCATAACTTTTTCTATTGAAAATTGATGTGTGATCATACTTTGATTGCATTTCTTCCCTTTGACTTCTTTCTTCATCCGATTAATATCTAACACTCTCAAATCTTCATCATGAGGTTTCACATAACTTTTGAGTATTTGCATTTCAGTCCCCAAACTTCATTTTCTTTCATTTTGACCCTTGTTTGCTTATTTCTTTCAAATTATGTCATTCCATAAAATTNTCCTTAATTATAGTTAATTAGAAAACAAGCGACCCAACTAACCCTAATTACTAAACAACTCAAGACAAGCGATGTGGATTTAATCTAGTAATCGCCTTAATAGTTATAGATGAAACTAATAACACAATCACAAGCAGTTGTATTTAATTTATTCAAATGTTCTTCCCAAGATTTAAAAATTTCTAACGCAGCAAATAATTAAATCCTAGTTGCTTTACAAGTTGAAGGGATCAAACAATTACGTATTTGATATTAAACTTAGTGATAGATTGTAACAAATAACAAACTAATAGGTCTCCTAGCAATTAAACGCAACAATTCATGAAATAAATGTAGCAGGACATTCAATACGCAAAATAAGAATTAAACAATAAGAAAAACTATTTAGATATCACAATATATGGTTCCGAGGTTTCAATTTCCTTCGACCAAATGTAAAAATTTAGTTACAATTCATAATTCTAAGAGCAAAATAATGAATAATGAAGATGGGAGGCGTTCTGTACGTTCTAGGATTGCAAATCACGTATTTATAGATGTTTCCATATGTAGCTGACTTAAATTCGGAAATCAGAATTTTCGTGTTCAGAATGAACTACACGGCCGCATGGTAGTAAGTCATGCAGTCGCATAGTACGTTGAAAATGGACTCTGAAATTCGCTAAAACCACATTTGCGACTGCATGGAATTAAAGCTATGTGACCGCATAGTTATATGTTTCTTCCATCGGACAACTTTCAGTATTTTGGTCATATCTTTCACTCCCGATGTCCAATTATAGTGATTCAAGATGCGTTGGAAAGTTACTCAAAGGGCTACAACTTTACTTCATATATCATCTTCCAATTCGATCGCTTGCCTTGTCAAAAATAGGTCTCAATATGAGGCAGAAAATCGGTGCATAACTTTTTCTATTGAAAATTGATGTGTGATCATACTTTGATTGCATTTCTTCCCTTTGACTTCTTTCTTCATCCGATTAATATCTAACACTCTCAAATCTTCATCATGAGGTTTCACATAACTTTTGAGTATTTGCATTTCAGTCCCCAAACTTCATTTTCTTTCATTTTGACCCTTGTTTGCTTATTTCTTTCAAATTATGTCATTCCATAAAATTGCCACTTAAATCAAAATATGAACTTAATGAGTACATTTTGGCACTAATTAATCATACGAGCACATAAAATAAAGAGGAAAAATATGCATTTTACATTCCTATCAATAATATCATTAAACAATTGATATCGAATGGTATAAACTCGATTTATTATGTGAAATCAAAAGAAAACATAGCGGATCCTTTGATGAAATGATTAACGAGAAATCAAGTATACCATCTTTTTAGGGGAATGGGCCTCAAGCTTATCGAATATAATCAACATAGCAAAAACCCATCATTGTAGATTGAAGATCCCAAGATCATAGTTCCATGGGACAACTAAGTTATGAAAGATTCAGTGTAAAGCACTTACTCTCATTCCTACAAAAAGTGCTGGAATAGAAAATATTCAAGGATAAGTGTGTACTTTTAATGATTTTTATATCTTGTAAAAAGACAAGAGATGTATTATACTATAGGAGATCACCTATAATAGTGTGAAGTGGGGCCGCTTCTACGAGAATTTGAGGCTTAATTCTCTTAAAGCACTTATGAAACCAAGAGTTGTTCAGAGCCAAAATGAACACAATCATGAGAATCGAAATGGTTAGATAAGTTATGGTGTTAGTACAGTTGTTTTAATTTACATGAATGGCTGAATGATTCAAAACATCACGTTCACCAATTAGCTTAGTAAATTCGACTGTATTCAACTAAATAAGGTTCAAAGCCACAAATCACCTATCTTGAAGCTATAACTTGTTGCGTGTACTCCTTTGTTAGAGTCTGCATCTCATTTACATTATGTTGTGCATATCAAGGAATTTTCATTCATGTGGGGATTGTTGGAATTGGTTTAAAGAAATCAAAACTTTGGTTAAGTATAATTTTGAATAAGTAAATCGGTGTCAACTTTGAGCAAATATTCGGATTTGATCTTATGGTCAAACTACAAATGTAAATTGACTAACTTATTCTACTCGTCGTAGTATATTCGAAATCTCAAATTTCGGATGAATGAGAAATTGTGGTCCAAAGTTAGATAGAAAAGAGGATACACAAGCTGAAATATGACTATCTCTGTTGCTCCCCTGTCGACCGAACGACAGGCCAACGATATCAAGAATTGCTTATGTTCGTAAGGTTGTCAGGTTTGGCTCACAACACTTCGTCAACAATCCCTGATACTCTATAAATATGACCCTTGGAACGTCTTTTTCTTCACACCAATGATATGCAATCTTAACATAACATTCTCTCTCAACCAAATTTTGCATATATATTGCATAAAATCTTGGTTTTCTTCATTTTTTCATTAAGGAGTACATAAACCAAATTCTAATTCGTTGTTCTTATGTGTTGAAGTGCTACTCACACAAGAAGAAGTCGTTGTATCTTGAAAGTTGATTGCCATAAACCGTAGACACCGTTGTGGGGCAAATTCGACCTCGACTTTGCATCCATGTGGTGTTATTCATTTGAAGTTTCATTGCCATTACTCTGCAGAAATGTCAGCATAAATTTGATAAAGATTCTACGGGCATTTGTTTGTCACTCTATACACCATATCCATCCAACAAGTTATTCGTTTAGAACAAATATTAATAGTTGATAATTTAAATAGAAGAAATTAAAAATACAATCATAGAATTTAACTCAATTGGTACCGACATTCCACTTAAGTTTCTCTTAAGAGGGAGGATTGTTGGGGACGACAACTTAATTTCATGTTGAGAAGCAACCTAATGGACCTTACGTAAGCTAACGGATCCATGTGAATAGCCCCTAAGAAACATGCAAAATGTAGAAAGTCTATGGACATTACAATATGACTAAAAGATGTTTGCCTCCGTAAGAGATATACCTAAATAGACCTGTTATTCTACCAAATTCGTAAATGAGATTCTCTCTAACAAAAGGAAGTTGGAGGAAAATGAAACGGTCATGTTGTGAGCGTGAAGTCAAGAAAGTTGTGCACCAATGTCTGTCGAAGCTAGAAGTATCAATTGGACAGTCACTGATTGGTTAAATTGACGAATTGTGTGCAAAAGAGCTCGATTTTGTTAGTAATAATGTAAAAAGCGAGCATAACTTGGATACTATGGTGAAAGTTTTCTGTAAACTTGAACGTGAAATAGTTGATAACTGGCTTGAGAGTGGGGGTGGTCAGGTCTAGAGCCAACGATGGTTGACAGGGATGGAGGGATAGAAGGTTGGTGGCGACGACGACGACAAGTGGAGAAGATTAATCAATTTTTTCATATATATAAATAAGTGATTTTTTGGGGGTCAACTCATGGGTTTTTTGGACAAAACTGTCCAAGGAATATCACATTATAGATTAATTAAAAGGTTTCGAAGTTGTTATTCCAATCTTGAAAGGTTTGGGATTACGAATGCAATTTACCTAACTTTATATGCCTTTGTTTAACTTGATAAAAAATTAAGTTAAAATTAACAATTAATTTTAGAAAAATGCTATATATACCACTATTGATGCTTCAACACCGCTCTGTATGGCATAAATGTGGTATTTATTAGTCTTATTAAATGCGGTGTTATGAAACTAATTTAATTGGATCGATTATGAAGGTTGAACCCCAACCTTAAGGATCCTCCACCGCCTCGCCACTAGAGTATCGTGGAGGAGGTAAATCGCGGAATGTGCCTCAACAGGAATTGGATCAATTATGTGTTGTCACATAAAGTGGTTATATAGCATCAATTTTTCGATCATATTATTTCATCAACGTTTATCAATATCTATTAAAAATAAAAATCTATTTTTTACCTACTAAAGAGCGTTGATCATCAATACATTAAACGACTTTTTCATACAATGTTCTTGGTGCTTAAATAAATAATTAGCAAGAAGGAAAATTAGATATGCCACATACCTACATTAAAATGACAAGTTTTCCAGTAAAGAAATGTATACTAATCATGTGTTAACACGCATTAGTATATAATTAAATTTATCCTTGTAGTGGGTCTTATCCTAGGGTCAATAGTAACAAGTATTTCGTAGATTCTTTTGACATAGTATTGCCAATTAATAGTACGCACACTTGCATGCGTAGCAATGAATATTGTCTAATTTAAATTATTTTGTTAGCACGACCAATATAATACTGAAAAACAACGTAAATTTAGAGTGTGTTTGGTAGAGATTAAAATTGAAAAATTAGTCGTTATTGTTGACTTTTATTAGACGAGTGAGACCCAATAACGATTATATTTTCAATTGTAATTGAATTTTGAGCTCTCTCAAATAAGCTCTTAAATTGAAAAACAGCAAGAAAAGGTCTAAATTTCTTTACTTTTGCTTTTATTTCTAGCTTTCTACTTTTACTATTAATATTGAGGATGTGGGCTTTGATAACAATCTAGTTTTCTATTGTTCATGTTTTAATAATGAATACATTAATTTCGTACTGTTAAATACCTTGAAACTTTTAAGAATGGAACTTGATCAACTTCAATGTGTGTGGTCGAGATTTTTGTTTAGTTCAACAAATAAGTTTAATGAGCCAAATATGAGGGACATTCGACAAAATTGGAACATTTTCCTGCACAAGGATGACACGCACAAATGGAAAAATGGTTAATTATCAAAACATGATTTCAACAAAATTAAATTATATTTCATAGGGGCATACTACAAAAATTGAGAAAAGGGAAAAGCAGCTTGATTAACTTGTTTGGGTTTCGTTGTAATGAACCTACGAGGTCAAAATCACATATTAAGAGGGTGTTTGGTGTAGATTGTGATAGAAGTTTTTGAAATGTGTGGTTAAAAAGCTGTATGACCTATGAAATATGTGGTTAATATTGATTGTTTGACTTTGACTTAGATTAAAATCTAATTAATATGTACCAAACAAAGCCTAATTTTAATTATTCATACATTTCATGAGACTCGTTATTTATTTCCATTACAATCTCATTATAAGTTTTCCTAGCGAGCATTTGATGTTGATGTTCTCAAAATCGGACATATTAAAAGACACATATATAGCCCCTGTTTGTTCCACGTTATTTTTTTCATTATCATTTTTCTACTCATTTTCAACCACACATTTTTCAATAAAATAATATTTACCATCACATCAATAACATTTCCTTCTTTTTCAACCACATATTCCCCATCACATAAACCAAAAAAATGCATTCTTTTCGAAATAATGTGCACCAAACGGGGGCATATATGTACCAAACAAAGCCTAATTTTAATTATTCATACATTTCATGAGACTCGTTATTTATTTCCATTACAATCTCATTATAAGTTTTCCTAGCGAGCATTTCATGTTGATGTTCTCAAAATCGGACTTCTTGAAACTGAATAGCTTCTCAATTTCGGATAAAAGTCAGTCTTCACAGAGTTATGTTCTCCGAATTCACAGGGCTTGTCTTCATCAATCCTTCCAATGGTAACAATCTGACTCCGACCCACTACATATGGTTCCGACTGGTGTCTCCTTCTGAGAGAGTCATCCCCTTTGATATTGCCGGCGAGGCGGAGGCTCCTAATATTCGTGGCATAGAGTACTTCATCATTGTTTGAGGATGATGAGTTGATACTGAAGCTTTCTGGTATATTTGAGAATTGTAGTGCTGCAGGCCACCCCACTGATGAATGAACTTCTCCGGCGCAACTTGAAAGGCTTTGGACGTACAAATCCCTCGCTTTCGACAGAACCCTAATCAGGGCTTTAATCAACCGTCTCACTTTGCTCTCTTTCCGACTCCTGCTGTTGCTGTTCTTCCTCTGCATATCTCCACTTCTGCTTAGCTTATATACACATAAATCGATTTATTGTTCCTGAATAGATCATATACATGATATATATATATAATGCTGGTTTTTTTATTTACATATATTATCCGAAAACGATGGGCAGAAAGTAGGGTGACCATTAAATGCAATGTTCAATGAGCAACGTACGTCTGGACTTTTATCAAAAATGGTAATATAACCGAGTTTGATAGTTTGGCAAGTGCCAAACTGTCATTTGACAATTTAAAAAAAGAAAAACAAACAAACGGTTTTTCCTCCCAACAATTTTTTTAAAACAAAGGCAATGTCAAGCATGAAGTACATTTTAGAGTGTATAAATGGCATTTCCCGATATAATAGGAGAGATTCCACATAACGAGAAGACTCTGTGGTGCCAGATGTTCAATTTCTTAGTGTAGACCTACGAATGAAGAGAACTAATCCTGAATTTGAACAAATTTTTGTTCCTTATCATTTCTTTTATGAATTGTTCTCGTATGAGAAGGGCGGGCGAGACTTGAGTTATTGCAATGACGATGTAACGATTGTTTTTTCTTAATTCATTTGGTTATTTGCTCATTCAAATACTCAATTGACCTTCATTTTCCTACTTTATTTTTATTGAAATTATGAATGCCCGACTAAAACTTTCTTAAAACATAAAAATGGATTACTCTCTCCGTCCCAATTATATAAAATGAGTTTCACTTTTTTCTTGTCCCAAATATTTTTTTTTTTTCTTATTGCACTTATGTTCTCAACTTTTTTATCGCATTTATGTTCTCAACATTTCATTAAGTAGCTAATTCAGGTCTTTGATAACAATTTCCGTCCAAAAAATTCATTGAGAGGACGTAAAACTACTTATTTGCACATCATATTTTAGATAAAAATAAATAAAAAGTGTGACAAAATACTTTTTCCTCATTTTAAAGCACAATAAAAGAATATTTTAATATAAATAATCATCAACGACGAGACGTACTAATTAATAAAAAATTGAAATAATAATTTGACGAAAGAAATTTATGAACCATAAATACAACATTGAGCAAAGATTGAGAACTTTAAGTGCAATTAAAAAATTCGGTGCGACAATTTCCCTCTATGTAGCAACGAAGACATCATCACATTGTCACGTGAAAACAAAAATCATCTCAACTTTATTAGACGATATGATAATCATCATAATATTACATAATTCAACGAAGAATATCAAATAGCATTACTTTCTAGAATTGAGTGGGAAATATACAAGTATTTAAACTTGGGCCAACCTCATTGGTCAAAATGAAAGTGCTCCAACCTTTTATCATCGATCATTATTCGATTAAGACTTCCACTTTTATTCGGAAAAATCATTTACCAAAATTGTAAGTGCTCCACCTCGTGTCAATTACCCTACCTCAAATGAGATAAATAATTGTTTATTGTCTATCGTAATTTTTCATTGTGCACAACGGCGGCGCAAATCTATGTTCCAGTTTGGCGTGGGGATGTAGATCGAATCTACAAACACACTAACAAACGGATTGCACTTTAAAAAAATAAACGCTTTTCTTATTTCATGAATAACCAAAAATCCTACAAGACGTTTTAGAATCTTAAATACTAAAAGAACAGATAACTTACTGGGCCAGCAGTCCCTTAATGGGTTGTGCTACAAAGTAAAATAAATAAATAATGAACTAAGAAACATTAATTACCGTTTTGACTTAGCAAACGAATTCAAACGACCAAAATTCCTCAACAAAAACGGACACTATATGCAAAAGTTACGTCATTTTCTTCGAACGTCAACCATCCAAACGATCCAAATATGCAAGTGTCCATTCCTCCACACTAACCTCATCACGTGACTTTTAAAAAGCCAATATGAGATTTTGAGACTTAAAAGTTGTTTTTGAATTCGTTTGACTAATTTTATAAAATTGTTTTTCCGGTTAAAAGAGATTTTAGAGAAAGTTTGTTCCTAAAAGCACTTTCGAAATAAGGAACTCTTTTAAAAATTAGCTTTTAAACAAAAAATTAAGATTATTTTTTTTTTTCCAAAAACTAAAATCATGACAAATGGGCCCTACACCGACCCTATTCGTCTTGGAGAATAAATTTTGGTACACCGCAAAATCGGCGATAGGCCACGTACACCATCGATAACACTACATGTCGAAATTGCGCGTGTAATGCAAGTCCAAAGAAAAAACAGGTGGCTTGAATTCTACCAAATAAAAAGAATCAATGGCTTGCAAGTCCAAACAGTGAAAGCCATTAACGGATATTGCTCCACCATTAATTTACACCCTACTTTTTTAAGTGTTTGTTGTACAAATGCCAATGTGCGACGGCATAATCTCACTTTCTTTTACATATACTAGTTTTTGCTCCGTGCAATGTACGGGTTGTGTTCTATTGAAGGTAATACTAACGTCTTGAATGATAAGATTAAATGAGAAATTGTATTACAAAATTTCCACACACATTTGTATAAAAAAAGAGAATGAATGAACTTTGTAAAAGAGATTTCTAATATGAGAAGAAATAAAAACTACCATTAAAAACTCGATTGCACTGAAAATTAATTAAATGACAATTGTTTGAGAGACAACATTAATTACACTGAGAATTGGAAAGACAATTACATCCCCCTTTTTAACAATAAGTTTATCAAAAATACCTCTACATAATAATTTCAAATGAATTTTCATGAACACTGATGTTAATGGTAAATTTGAAACTAAAAATATTTAATGCAATTCTACCACATAAAATTACCCAACTTTAAAAATGGATAGTTATTTTAGTCCATGAGAACTACCAAAAACGGTAGAGTTCGATGGAGATATATTTAAACTTAATCCAATAATCCCCATTTATCAAATATCCAATAAAAAAGAGCATATTCTCCCCAACCCACCTCTTGACCTTACCTACAATTAAGAAACTTATGCGAAAAATATGACTGAATTTCTACTCATTGTTATGTAGATCCTGTGCAATAGACTCTTGAGCTGGATGTTGTTGGGAAAAGTCTCGCGTGCCGAGAATATTAGAACATATGTACATGACATAGGATGAGCTATTCTTTTGCAATGATCAGTGCGTCCAGTGTGAAATCGTTGTCACGACTTTCTTTGCCTTTGAGTTTGTTGTTAGCAATAGGACAGAAGTTGCAAACTGTAATGTATCTCAATTTTGTACCAAAGTTATAAGAATGATTTTTTTTTTTTTTTTTTGCAGGTTCAATTGTTTTTGTGCTCAACAAAGAGATTTTTTCATTTTGTGAGCTCAGCGAAGAGATTTTTGTAAAAAGAAAAAAAAACTTGGGAGTCGACAGGGAATTGACGTAGCGAATTTGGATTTGATGTTGTGGGCAAAACATGTAGGAAAAGCTGTCGTTTACCTTTTGGCCTTTGGCAGGAGGAAAGTAGGGATGTGAAGTCAACAATTACGGATATATGTACAGTAGACGATGGCTTACCCAATAAGAAATCAAATATTTAGAGACAATATGGTAAAATTGAAAAAAAAAAAAGGTAGAGGTCGGGGGGGTGGGGAGGGGCAGCGCCCCTCGAGGGGGGTTCGAGGCAACGCCCCTGACGGGGATCGAATATTTTTATGTATGTATGAAATTTAATATTTTCTAATATTTTTGAATTAAATTATTAATAAGTGAAATTATATTTATAATTTGTGTAAAATGTAAATTAGTAGAATTTCTAGCAAAAAAATAAGAAATTAAAATAAAACGGTGCGGGTGTGTGTGTCTCCCGCACACGTCTCCTTTTTCTTTTTCTTTTTTTCTTTTCCTTTTCTGCTCTTCTTCTGCTTAGAAACACCACATCACAAATAAAAAAATTCATATCGAAAATCTTGAATTATTA
>CAIGRF010154341.1:33883-63662 GCA_903798235.1 Fraxinus ornus
GTTGGCATAATCTTGTAAGCTGGATAATATTTACTTGCATTTGTGTGTGCACAAGATAATTTCAAACATCTCTCTAGGTTGTCTAATATTTGTCATTATCTATGAGAAATGCTTAATAGGCTGTACAA
This sequence comes from Fraxinus ornus, assembly GCA_903798235.1. Lineage (NCBI taxonomy): Eukaryota > Viridiplantae > Streptophyta > Magnoliopsida > Lamiales > Oleaceae > Fraxinus > Fraxinus ornus. The sequence goes on from CAIGRF010154341.1 coordinate 34,012, forward strand.
GAGCTAATAAGATTATACAAGAAGATATCGCACTAGTAACAACGGCCTAGATCCAATGCTGAGGTTTAAGTTGTGGGCATAGCTACGCCCCCGTTAAAATTTTAATACATTTTTCTCACTCTTTTTTTCAATCACACGTTCTTCAATATTACACTTAAATCGAAAATTTTTCCTTCTTTTTTAACCACTCCAAAGAAACATTATTCCAAAAATTAAAATCTCAACTAATGGGGGCAAAACGGGGTAGTAGTTGGTCAACAAAATCTGATACAAAAACTTATCATACACCAAGCAGCAGCTTTGTGGAAAATTCAGTTATTTACTTTCTACAGGCTCAGGACATCTTGGACGCGCCAAAAGATTAAAATTCATGGCAACTATAGCTTACCTTCACTGCTACATCCGGCTGACATTCTTAAGTCGTCTCTTCATTATCCCAATAATTTCTAAGCTGTGACATGTGCAAAAGAAGTTCATCTCTGCCCAATCCTGTAATGCTGCTAGTCATGATCCATGGAGGATGTTGCCGATAGTTCTCTTTCATCAACTCTAGAAAATTTCTGATGTTCTCATCAGGCCGCCTTCCTTTGCCTACTTTCATTTTGTCACATTTTGTAAAAACAAAAGTCATGGATATCTGAAAAGTCGTGGTGAAGCAGGAAAATCATAAAGACATAACAGCAATTTGATTTGTAACAATGATCAAAATACAGTTAAGTTTTTTGAGAATAGAAGCTGCATACATTGTTCCGACCAAGCCAATTAGCACAATCAAGGTCAATCTTCTGAGGTGGAACGCTTGCATCTATTAAAAGCAGGACGGAGACAAGAGTTTCTCGATTCAAGAAGTAGCCTTTTGTGAATGAGGACCAATCCATTCGAGCAGATTCTGGGGCATTAGCAAAACTGTACAAAAGTTGGCCTTATCAGAGAGACCGCTTGTTTGTACCAAGACCAATATTCATTAATGATAAATTACTCAGACGTACAATAACGTTTGTATCAGCCTATCACAAAGGTACAGATGTAAAATAACAGTCAAATTACACACAAAAATAAAATAAAAAATCCCAAGAGCAAAAAAGAACAGGTAAGAGTACAAACTAAATCTCTTAATTTGTGTCAACAGTCAACTCTTAGAAAAAGAAAGTATAGAAAAGAACAGCCAAACTTAGAATCTCTCTCTAAAACTAGAATGTGGCTTTTGGGGATGTAACCTGCAAAATAAAGGGAATGGATTAATATACTCAAAAAATCACGACTCAAAGTAACCAGTTGGGGTTTGATTGGTTTATCTCTGTATTTCATAATTACACCATTACATACGAAGAAAGAAACTTAACATCTCAAGAGTCAACTACTTAACTTTTAACATCTTCATCCAACCTGAACTTAACCAGATTATTTTCTTCAAATTTTTATATTCTTCAATTCTGTTCTCGACTCTATATAATTCGATTATGAAGGGGGCAGAACCAGCTTAACATAACTCAAAAACTCTAACGTGGTAAGTGTTGATGTTCGTCAAACCAAATTATTGTTTCTTATTCGCTCTCTTTTTAAGGGTAACTTTATTGTTGACAACAATTATGCTACGTGTACATCATGATTGACAACAAGTTTGACACTCTTCCACGTGGTAGCAATCTACACCATTGATTTTGAATACTTCCATCCATCCCATCATTGCACATATTCCTTTCACCTAGTGTGATGTCAACCAAGGATGTACATTTAACTTAATTGTGTTGACAAAAGAGTTTACATGTTACGTGCTCAGACTCATCATATCAAACATTATGACAATCTTTGGGCTCAAGTCAAATTGACTTTAGGATGTAAACAATTTACCTTGATTGATGCATTTTATTTATTGTAGATCTACTATTTTAATTGGATTACTATTAACAGATAATGTCCGACGAAACATTTGATCATGCCTCTTGAAAGCTTTCACACAATGTCCTATTGTCAAGCTACACATATTAGATGGAGCTGTATGTTTTCTCCACACTACCTCCCTCTTCTTGGCATTAATATATTAACTCCTGATATGAATTAGGTGAACAGGAAATGCCCTTCGAAACTTTCAGAAACTAGTTTTGAATATTAGTTAGCTCCATTGTACAGCTCCCCCCACCTGAATTTACCAATCTCTTCTACCATGCAGTGTGATGCTAAAAGCTTTTTTGGACCTTAAATGGTCAACTAATTACTGATACAGTGTAATACCATATGAATTTTGAAGTCCAACACATGTAATGTAAACAAAATACTATCAAAAGCAACTATTGAAAGACATATTACATTGTGTGTTTTCCAACAGTATCATAATCCTATAAAATGAATACATCATACTTACGCGTTTCGACAAGTAAAATCTCATGGATAGCAAAAAACTGAATTACTACACAGCTAAGCCACTAAAGTTAAAAGAAAATCATAAAGCACAAAAAAGTACAAAAAGGAGAGAAAAAGGAGGGGGGAACTAAATGCTTACCCATAACCAGGCAAATCCACAATGTACCAATTTTTGTTCACCAAGAAATGATTGATCAATTGAGTCTTCCCTACATAATTCAATCAACATATTAAAACTTTAAACTGCAACACAACAAATTCCGACCAGAACAGTTAGATTAAATCGATACCTGGTTTTTTAGAAGTGAGAGCAACCTCCTTTTTACGGACCAAAAAGTTAATAAGCGAAGACTTGCCAACATTGGACCGACCCAACATGGCAAACTCGGGTCGGTCATCTTTGGGGCAATCCTTTGGCCGGTTACTACTCTTCACAAAGTCAACATCTTTAATTTTAGCGTCGCCAGCATAGGGTCCGAGAACAATATTCGAACCGGGTAGGATCATATCATCAGTAACGTCATCTGGGTTGACTCCGGGAGGCACAAAAAGGACAGTCCGCACAAACTTGGCCGCCTCAGATAGCGCCGCAGGTCTTTGGCCTTTCGCAGCGGAGGCAAAGGGGCAATTCGGTTGTTGAAAAATGGAGGCCCCAAATGCGAGCGAAGATGGATGGTATTTGTGAGAATGAGGAAGGGACCGGAACAGTGACGAGAGTTGGGGATTGAGTAGGCGACACCTCAAAGTCAATAGCATCGTTTTATTGAGCCGGAGAGGCTAAGCTTTAAAAAATTAAAAAGAAAAAATAGTTATCCTGTAGAACAGGAAAATCACTAATTAGTCCTCATTAATTAGAAAAAAAATAAAACTAAGGATAGAACCTTCAAACTGTTAATGAACTCGAGCAGATAAAGAAAAGAACTAAGCTAGCGTCTCCTGTCATATCAGTGATGCATAAGAATTCCAGTATTCTCACATATAAGGAAATAAACCCCACATAAAAATCCAAAATTCTTAGAGGCAGAGGACCCAATTTCCATTAAATTCACTGTTTAAACTTGCATTTGAAGCATAAAAATGTCAGAGAAGTTAGAAGTATTACCTGTTTTGAGTCAAATAAAAACACTCTCTCTTGGCCCTAATCCACCGAAAACTACCGCGAATAATTCGTCCGAGAAAATACAAAGAAAGCAAGAAACTGAGACGGAAGAGCAGACGGCGGCCCAGCGAGACGGAACGAGTGGGCAGTGGTGGACGGGCAGAGCTACTTTGGGACAAGATGAGGATTGAGGAAATTTCAGCAATTGATTTGAGCTCATTGGGGGAGCAGAGTCGGGGAAGAAATGAATTTGGGCCCAAGCTTACCGAGTTTAATTTGGGCCTATATTTAGCCTCTGTTCAACAATAAAGGAGTTTTTTTTTTTTTTTTTTGAATTTTGAATTTTGAAATGGTGATTTTTAAGAATGTGTGGTGAAAATTGAAAAAGTTAAGAAATTAGAGTTGTAAAATATTTTATTATGAGAATGTGGTTGAAAATGAGTTTTTTTTTTTCTTTTTTTTTTTTAAGAAAAAGTTGTTTTAATAATTGTCAAGGGGGACAAATTTATTCGTATATTTATGTAGATGCTATTACTGTAGTTGTTTGATAGTAGGTTGTTTATCAATCATGCTTAGTGTACAACATAATATACATCAAGTTTTACACCATCCAACGTGGCAATTCATCATTGGACAATTTTTAAACAAAAAAAAATGTTTTTTCAACCAATCAGCTTGACAACATTGGTAATATTATGCATGATGTAGACAAAAAGGGTGTACAAGTGGTTATTGCCAAAAGTATAACGTACTTCAAGATGAGGACATAAATTTCTTGGATTTTGTTATATGTACAACTAACACTCCTGTGTACAATCTCTCTCACAAAAGGGGGTCTTAAGAATTTTTTATTGGGTGTGAGCCCCCCTCTTTTGTGAAGGGGTGTGTACACCATCAACCCTGGTGTATAAAATAGCAAAACCTAAATTTCTTTCCATCACACCATATCTGAGGGATTTTGGCAACTCTAAATTATCTAATTAATCTCATTTGAATTAAGCTATATTGTTGTTTACATTATTTTTGACATTTTTCTGTGTGTTAAAATTTGGCAAATGATATGAAAGAATGTCGTAAAAATCAATTGCTATGATGGACGCATATGTTAGGATATCAAATTTAATGTAAACAAGAATACACATGTAGCACGATCGATCTCATTTTTGGGTTGAATCTTTCTGGTACTTGGACAAGTTTCAAATTTAGCCGGACTTAATAACGATTAAAATTAGATTTTCGATATTGATGAAATTTAAAAGTTGTGGATCTCAAGAAACATATAATTAAAATAAATTGTTTCTTTGATTTAAATTAAAATAAATTATGAAATGTTTTATAAGTGTGAGTGAATTGCCTATTTGGTCACTGAACTTTCAGCCATGCTTCCATGAAATCACTGAACTTTCAAAATCACCCAAATCATCACTGAACTTTACAAAATATTTTCACAATGTCACTGAACTTTAAAAATAACTCCATTCATCACTGAACTTTGCAAAATGTTTCTCAATGGTCACTAATTCAATGATCTCCTAAGAAACATTTTGTAAAGTTTAGTGATCCCGTGGAAACATTTTGCAAAGTTCGGTAATGAATGCAATGGCTTTTAAAGTTCAGTGACCTCGTGAAAATATTTTGTAGAGTTCGGTGATGATTTAGGTGATTTTGAAAGTTCATTGACCACTTGAAAACATGATTGAAAGTTCAGTGACCAAATANGTGACCAAATAGGTAATTCACTCTATAAGTGTTGTAAAAGTAATATTTAAATGCGTAAATATTAATTAATTTATAATTAATACCAATGAATATATACGTGATAATGAATATTAAATTTTTTTATTTTAATTTTTAATTAAGTAAAATTTGATGTTAATTAGCATACATAAACGTGAATAAATGAAATGTATTCTTGAATTTGAAATTGTAATTAACTTATAATTTAGAATTAAATATTGAAATGCATAAATGAAGATGAATTAATGTGAGTATTAATTAATTTTGAATTAATAATAGTGAATTCATACATTAATGAAAGTACATATAACATTAATAGTAATTAAATAGCTAAATAAATTAAATAATATTGAAAAAAGAAATGTTGGGTATTATTGAAATAATTGAATTATAGTAGGTATAGAATCGTTTAAAAAATGATTCTCACTTGATGTGATATTTTAATATATTATAAATGTATAATTAAAAAGTAGGAAAAAAAATTAATTTCCGTGCATATCATTTTATTGGAAAAATATATTAACAATGAGTTCGACAAAAAAAAAAAATTAATTTTTAGAGAATGAAACTAAAGCCCATTTGGCCCTCATTATTTGAAATTTTAATGACTGAAATAATGTTTTTATTTTATAAAAAAACAAATATAGTCTTTTTTCTTCTTCTCCGGTAACTTTAAGCCAAATTCCAAAATCAAGTGAATAACTTCACTTTGATTAGTGTGGTTGAAAAAGGAAAAAAAAAATTTAAAATTACATTTAATATTATTTTATTCAAAAACAAATGTCTGACAAAAAGAGAAAAAAATTCAATTATAATTTTAATGCGAGCAAAAGCTTAAGCTTAGACTGGCATTTAGATAAATAAGCCCTCAAATCACTTGTGGCACTCCACTTGTTACAGCACATATCTTCCACACTTTCCATTCCCATTCAAACAAAGATTATTCTCTTCACAATATCATGAACCCTAAACTGCAAATGATGAATTTTTTATCCCAAGAAGGTGTTGAGTCAGTTGACACTAAATTATAATGAGGTTACAAATTTTACAAGAAGCAAAGTAATATTAGTCATTAACTATACATTCATTCAGGCCTACAGAGCTGTACCCATAGTCTTGGAGATAAAATAAAATAAACTATACAGAAAATAAGTGCACGGAATATTTTCATAGCCAGATAACCTCTTATCAATATGTACACATTTCACCAAAACCCTCAAAAATTTTAAAAAAAAATAAAATAAAAAAATATTTACAGATTCAAGATCTCCAGTGCACATTAGATTTTGTTGGTAACAGAATCCACCATCTCATCCTTGAGATGCCCACTTATTTTCACGCCTCCTCTACATCGGTTACAAAAGAACTTGGTTGGAACAGCTTCAGAGTCCGGAATGCCACAACATCTAGTGTGCTGCCACACACCACATACATCACAGGCCAGCATTCTCTCCCCATCATCATCCTTAGCTCCACAACAGCAATCCACAGTCCATCTCTCCAACCCCCTCTCCGTTTTAAACCTACAGAGACTGTTTTTCCCCAGAAACCTTCCTCGAATTCGGACAAATTCAGTCGAACCTAATAAGAGCTTGACTTGGGTGGATTCATCAACACCTCCATAGCCAATCAACTCTTCAGCCTGAAATCTCCTGAACATCACGTATACCTCCTGAAAAGCTTTCATTGCTTCCATCTTCAGATCAGCAATAGTGGCATCAAGAGGCAGTGTGAGTATCTCGGGAGGTGGATTTGGGCTGTGTTCTTCAAATTGTTCTGTGAGATCCACCTCACACAGTAGCTGTATCACATTTGGTCTAGAGCATAATAACAATTTCTGTGGGTTATAATCTTTCACAAACTGTTTGCAATCCAGAATAGCTGTAGCAGAGATGACTGCAGGATCTCTTTTTGGCGGAGGAAAGTGGCTCTTCATTGACTCGGGGTAAAGCATTCCTGCATACAAGTATTTCAGATCCCTCAGAAGATGCTCCTTAGAAGGATAGTTCCTCATAGAGGGACTGTTGGAGGTGGAATTTATATACATGGGCACACTTCTAGGCTCAAGTCTGCACCAAAATAGCATAATTTTTTTAAAATAAAAAAATTATTAATCTATGGCAGCAATAAAAGATTACCAGTAAATGAACCAATGTCAAAGATAAATATACGGTAAAATACACAACAAAAGTCACAAGTAATAAAAAACTTGAACATCAAGTTCCAGCAAACAATATAATACTAACACTATATCCAACAAACCATCATTGAAGGGAAAAAACTGAAGCATAGATGGACTGTTAACCTGTATTCCATTGCACCAGAATCAGATGCGCAACGGGCATTGACAAACATTCCCTCAGCTGTCTGCTTACCCTTGAGTTCTCTGAGACAGTAATCCAGAAGTTCAGTGGGTCCCAATTTGCAAACTGCCCCTCTAAGAGCACGCCAACTCACCCAGGTGGACCCCGTAACAGCACGCAACACCTTGATCATAGCTTCTTCAATACGTGCTATATCTTTATTAGTCCACGCGCACAATACTCTAGAGTCACCGGAGCGACGTTTCTTGCAAGGAGGATCATCAACTTTCAAAGGAGAATTTTGGACTTCATGGATCAAACTCATCAAAAAACAGAAAAGATCTCTAATATTCACAAGCTCACGTTCTGATAAGGACTGATAAAATGATATCAAATCCTGCAGGATCGTTCGAGGTTTCCGCCCTTGGGATTGAAAGATGGACAAGGGCAGAGAGGAAAGGTTTTTGATTGCATTCTTGTAGGCATCATGTGACAAAGAGAAACTACCGGCACCAAATTCATAACCCCAATCACCATACCATGGGCGCCCTCTGGTGATGGCATGAAGTAGTCGCAACTCCAACCCATGCTTCTTTGACACATCCATCACACTGATCTTCCTGTTCATTCATAAAAGCAAAGACAGAAAAATTAAATCACTCTTTCAACCATCGATAAGAAAATGTAGGATTCAAACAAAACTAATGGTAAGCATCCTAACCTGACTCCAAGTGTTGTGCATAGCCGATCCCAAAAGCTCATTATATGACGTCCAGAAAGCACTTTAGAGCCACCTTCCCTGCCATTCACTCTTAGAAGATGACCATAACCATTGGCATGAACCACACCATGTAATAGATGGGTAGTGTCTTCTAACTGGTGATACATCCAGTCTTCAACATCTTCTGTAGTCATCACATGATTGCATGTCTTGCACCTGGGGATAAACGATTCAAATATTTAATTGATTGACGTGTATTATGAAAATTAACATCGTGGTAGATGTGCAATATCCATGGGTGATCCTAAATGCAAAAATGCATTTTCCGTTCAACTTCTAAGAACAAAATGCATTGAATAAGAACCAATGTTACTTTTCAATGCCAAATATTCATGATCGTTGGGGTTTTAATGCTTCTCATCAATAAATTCACTAGACATCATTGAAACAATTAGTAGAATATGTGAGGATATGGTACATTCAAGAATAGATATTCCAGTGAGTTAGAACTAAGAAGAACCTCAACTCAATCGTTGTTTCTTAGAGAACTGCTACTCCACAAGTAAATTGTATTGAACCAATATTTTACTAACTAATTGAAATAGTTACGATCACAATCGAAAATAAATTATGAAGAAAAAAATGCTGACCTGGAATCAGCCATATGGAGCACATCACCACAGCCTGCACATGTCTTGTTGTAGCCGCCAATTGAATTGCCATCAGCCTTTATTATGAAATGGTAACGCTTTGCACTGACTGGATTACTACTCCACCCTATAAACATCAAAGCCAATTAAAACGAAATCAGACATCCAGAATGACTTGTATTCTCTACAAAATCCTTTTGTTCCATAGCAATACAGAATAAACTAAAAAATTGAAAGATGAAAGTAAAATGGATAAATTTTAAATATTTTTTTTAATTTCCAATACTGTTTTAAGTACTATCAAAAAAATACAATCATCCATAATATCCCAATTAATAAAAATAAAAACTATGCTGCACTGGCAAGATAATTTAAAGAGTAATGATATCTAGCACAAGTACAGAACCTCTTTTTAAGTGATAAGTCCAATTGTTAAAACATCCATTGTATAGTAGCATCGTCTGGTTGCATCAAGTAAAACTAAATAATAAGCCTGATTAAATTAGTTTCTAAATATTGTAAACGTGATAATTTTGAAGAATGTGAGACTAAGGGTGTGTTCGGTAGAGATTAAAATCGAATTAAAATTGAAAAACTAGTCGTTATTGTTGACTTTTATTAGAGGGTGCGACCTAATAACGACTATATTTTCTATTTCAATTCGATTTTGAACTGTACCAAACATGCTTTAAAAGTAGTAAAAGTTACAGGTCAGGATGTTTAAAAGAAAAATTAAGTGATTAAAATGAATTTAAGAAAAATGTATTTTAAAGGATCTGTTACCGCTGGAATGATGTGATAGGCTTATAGCAGAGCGGATCCTATGTTGCATTATTCTTATTCCAATATTATTTTCAGGATTTTAACAAACTGGACAGCGTGCTCAACAAGTAAATGTGCGCGTGGGACCTCCCAAAACAGGTCATTACCCTCCTCAAGTCCTCAACAGTCAACATCGAGGATGCAGGGTTAGTTTAGTCAAATTATAAAAAAGAATAGGCCCCAGCGTGCTTGCTTGCCAAATGTCCTCAAGTCCACATTCTGTCTTTATCCTTCCACCAACCCAGCTAACTCGGGCCCCACTATAATATCTTCATTAGTTCAACCTCAGTGCTTTAATCCCTAGCTTTATAATATTAATTTAGGCTTGAATTTCATTTTCCTTGATGCATAACTTCATCGCTTAAATTAAAACAAACGGCTGAGATCAGTCGAGTCCATGAAACACAATATCCTTTTGCACGTACACCTATTGATTTAAATATATCTTCAAGAAAAAAAAAAGCGAGGGAACATGGAGCTAAAAGTAATGAACCATTTACTTTTTTTAATTATAATGTACTTTATGTTGTTTAGGACGAGAAAAACAAGAGAAAATAGATTCTGAGTTAGTGTAAGTCAATGGGGTTGAATCGGGGTGAAGAACTTACCAACGACTCTACACTGGTCACAGTACACGGATCTAGATCTGGCTACGTCCTCTTCCACGACGTCGAGGCACACGACTGACGGCGCACGATCGTCGTCGACGATGTCGCCGACGCGGAAGAGTGCCTGCCACGTAAGCAGGTGAGGGAAGAGCGATGAAGGGGGCGGGAGGAGCGCGTTCTTTTGCAGGAACTCCTTCACTCTTGTTCTGAAGGGACCACCGGTTGCCACTTCACCGCCGATGGGGAACGTGAAGAAGTCGCTGAGATCTGCCGTAACTCGCCTCTTCACCCGCTTCATCGGCCTCCCGTTCACCACCATACTTGTTTCCTTGCTAGATCTGAGCGCGTGAATCTCAAATATAGGCGCGTGATCTCAGATCTCGGCAACTGCCAATAACAACAGTACGGAGAGATCCAACCACTTACAAGAACCACCACACAAAAAAGCTATAATTTACGAGAGAATGGAAAAGATGATGTTTCGTTAGGAGAGAGGTAGTAGAGGGAAAAAGGAACGTTTGTTACGGAGGACTTCGTTTTGCAGTGAGGGCTCTTTTGGTCTTTTATATTATTTTCTTTTCTATTGTATTTATGTCGGTTCTTGCGAAAATCGGTAAGTCGGTTTATTTATAATTTTATAGAGAGATAATGTCCTATGAGCTGTTAATAGAAAATATTAATATATAACTTGATTTTACGTAAATAACCTTGATGGAAAGTGGAGGGACTTTCGCGGAAGGTTCCAGGTTTTGAAAGTAGGAGTGGTTGAGTAGTAATTATGTCCTCATAAAAGGGCGGTTTCGGTTTTTTAATCGGCGCTAGACTAGCAGCAATAGGCGGGAGGTGGATTTTTTTATTTATTTATCTCCGAGGTTTTATTTTCTTCATTCATCTCCTCATCAGTACGAATTAAAATTCAGATATTCTTTATTTAATTATTTTTGAGGTTTTATTTTTCATTTATATGCTATTTAAGTAAGATTTAAATTCGAATTTTAATCTAGAGCCCGTTTGGGAGAAATTAAAATCGGATTAAAATTGAAAAATTAGTCGTTATTGTTGACTTTTATTAGACGAGTGGGACTCAATAACGACTATATTTTCAATTTTAATCGGTACCATACGTGCTCCTAAACTAATTTAACGGTGAATTTTAATCATATTTTTCATGAAATTCATAACTTTTTAACCACATATTTTATTAAAAAATATTTTTAAAAAATATGAATTTAATATTCTTTAAACTGGGGCTCAATGCTTAGTTCAAATGTTACTTGAATTCAAGTCTCATTGGAGATGAATGGTAATAAAAAAACGAAATTTTGAAATTAATTTTTATAAATAATAAGCACATCTTTTGTGTAGATTAAAATCTGATTAAGGGATGTTAGGGTGTGTTTGAGTCACATTATTTTGGAAAAATGTATTCTAGAATAATAGATTGATGAAGAATGTGTGGTTGAAAAAGAATGAAAAGTTATTGATGTGATGAAAAATATTATTTTATTGAAAAATGTGTAGTTGAAAATGAGTAGAAAAATGATAATGAAAATTTTAATATGTACCAAATAGGGGCTTAATAAAAATTGATAAAGAATATTGTCGAAAAGTTATGAATTTCATAGAATGTATGATTAAATTAAATATTAATTTTGACTTAAATTTTTTAGTAGATTTTAATCTACACCAAACAAACAAGGGTTGAAACTTTGTGACTTAAATTAGATCTTATTAATTAAGGTATTTTAGTGTTTAATTACCTTGATAATTTCATGCTATAGATACTAAGAGGGTGTTTGGTAGAAATTAAAATTAAATTTTTAGTAGATTGTGATAGGAGTTTTTGAAATGTGTGGTTGAAAAGTGATGAGACTCATGAAAGATGTGATTAATATTGATTATTTGACTTTAATTTAAATTTAAATTTAAATTTAATTCGTACCAAACAGGACCTAATGATCTCAAATTCTCGTTAACACTGAGCAGTCATAGGACCTAGCCATGATTTTATTTTTATAGAAAAACCAACTACTTTTGACCATAATAGAAAGTAATTTGGCACGAAGCGAGACAGTCCCGTACGACGACAATGGAATTGGGTACATGAAGCAACTACTAGTCATTTTAAAAATTCAATCATCGTGTTGTATTGTTAAGCAGGACTATCAAGTCAATGGAGATAGTTCGATAAAGACGAAATAGTGTAATTCCATGATTGCCCAGTTGGACTCGATGGTTGAGGATCATCATTTTTTAGTATGCTGGTGTTTATTTAATATTTAAGGACTATCTAATCATGTATAAAAAATTATTAGATCATGTTTTGAAACAGTAGAAATTAGGGGTGGGCAAAATCCGATCGAACCCGTCAAAATCGTCCAAATCGAACCAATTCGACCGGTTTGAATCGATTTTTTTGTTGTTTTTACAAGAGTTGGGTGGGGTCGGGTTATGTGTTAACTTATGAAAATTGAATAAACGCGTCCAACCCGACCTGCATACTTTAAAAAAATGAAAAACAAAAAGAAATAAAATAAAATGCCTAAAAAGTAAAAAAAAATCTAAAATATATGAGTGGATAGTGTAACTGTAATTATCTTGGTGCATTTTAGATGATGAGCTTACTGTCCTTCCCACAATAAATGTAGTATAAGTTTTTTATGTTACATTAAATGTACTTTTTTCTTTGTAAACTCGATTAATGAGGATTGAATAAGATAATAAATAATTTTATTTATTTAGAACTATTTAATCTCGTCATCCGAATGTAGTGTAATAGAAAATTGGATAACTTTAATTTTTGTTGACAAGTTGTTAATTGGGTAGAGTTGGGCCAATTGAGTTTCAACTTTTATACGTGTTGGATTATGTTAAATTTTGATCAAACCGATCGTCTTGGATTGGGTTTGAGTTGATGCAAAAATCGACCCAACACAACTCATGCACACCCCTAATTGGAGCGTCTTATGTATAATAGATAATATCTTTAATTTTAGAGAGAAATTTTTTGTATACAATGCTCTTTATTTTGACTATGAATTTTTTATGTAATGCTCTTTATTGACTATTAATCAGTGGTCAATTAATTCAAACTCATTCTCTATTTCTATTTTAAAAGATTAAATTAAATAACTTTTTAATCTTATTTTTAACACATTAATTCTTTAAGATAAAGAGCGTTCTGTATTTAAATGATCTTATGAATATGCTCTAAACAAACTGACAAAAAGCTACAGGCTCATTGTAATGACTATGGTAGATTATAAATATTTTTGTCCTTTTACCAATGTCGGCAGATCTGTTTTTAGCAATTTATTGAAATTAATTAAAGTCAATTAAATAAATTAACCCGTGCAATTCAAGTTGTTCGACAACTTTCTTCATGTATCAGATGAGCTTAATTATTGGAGTATTGAACAATTTGTTATATCTATAAACTCTGTGACATGCCCACTACGGAGGGGGGTCCCACATATGTCGATTCGACATTGATTGTTCAATTGAATCGGGCTTATTTAATCAAGAAACCTCGTCTTGGGCTTAAGGCTTGGTATACTTGCCATGACCCATCTCCATTTTTCTATATGCTAGTCATTGTCACTGTGTTACACGAGTTTTGTATTTAGTGTTTTTATTAGCGTAGAAATTGTAGATTTTCGGGACAAATTTTGATGGTTCTAAGTGTTTGGTCGACTTTGGTGCTTCGTTTGATTGCATTATTGAAGAGTCTAGAGAGCATATTACTACTGATGGTAGGGAAGTTGACCTTTAAATGTGTTTGAAGGACTTGTCGATCAAATATTTCACGAGTATCATTGCGAGGAAAAATTCATAAATAAGAGTTTAAGTATAACTCATATCAAAATTAAGATAAAAGGTTTAAAATTTTAAAAATCAGATATTTATTAAATTTTACTTTTGAAATAATTAATAAAAAATATATTTTATAAATTAAATGTAAGGTCACAATTTTATACAATTTGATCACATAATTGGTTATAAATAAATTCTCGGTCATACTTAAAAAATTTATAGATCACAAAATATTTCATGATCACAAATTTATCAAATTAATATTCATATATTATTTATTAGTCATAAATCATAAATTTTATAAGTCACAACTTATTTCATGGTCACAAAATATCAAATTAATTGACCACTAATTAACAAGTTTTTAAGTTGCACATTCTTTATAGGTTACAATTATCTATTTCATTGGTCACACATCAACCAATTTATTGGTCACAATCAATCAAATCACTTGTGACCACTACCAACACTTGTGACCACCACCTCATCACTATCACCAACAGCATCATAGTTGAAACCACTGCCGCCAAAATCACCACCGTTCGGCAGCAAAACCATTATCTCAAATATCGTAACCAACATCACCGCCACCACTACTACGCACCCACAACCACCACCAACACCCATAAAAAAAAAATCATCACCACCACCGCGATCTACGCTACTGTAGCCGCGATTTGGGCCACTAGAGGCGCGATCTACACTTCACTACATATCCACCAACCACTTGTAGCACCACTATCACTACACCACCATCGTACATCCCAAAACCCTGACTAAGTAGATTGGAGGAAAAAACCAACCCAAAACTCCAAAACCATCGTCGTTGCATCCCACCCTCCACTTACTAGCACCACCACCGCAAACACTACCATCATCTCCATACACCTACAAAACTCTGACTAAGTAGGTTGGAGGAAGAAATCAACCCAAAACATACATATAGCCGCAACACCACCTCCACCACCACTAGTATCATCGCACACACATAACACAAATCACCACAACATATATCCACACATACCACAACACACACAAATCATCGTCGCACACACCATAGCAAACCACTCACCACCGTACACCACAGATCGTTGCACCGTACACCACAGATTGGTGCACCACACACAACAGATTGTCAAACCATCGCACGTTGGAAGAGGACATTAAATGGGATATTAGTGTTTCTAAGAGCATCGATGGAGCCACAGCAAATAGGATAGTCTCCAAGGGTGGCGGTGATTTTATGCGTGAGTGATAGGGTAAAGGGAGATGAAGAATATGAAATGATTTTGGGTTTGAATGTGTTAAGGTATGAATTAGGGCTGGATATGGGTCGATTCGGTTCGATTCACTTCAGAACCGAACAGATTCAATGTTTTCGGGTATTTAATAAATGGAACCATTGGGTCCAAATATAATAATGGAACTGTTCGGGTTCGATTCGGTTCGATTATGTTCGATTTCGTACCATAATTAAATTTTTTAACATTTACTGCAATACTACATAAATACAACTAATGACATGTTCATTCGTAACTTATACAAATTAACGTAGCATGTTGACGTCGAAATCTGTTTATACAAATTATCAAGCCAACTTAGTAGGAAATATGGTATCAATCATGATGAAAGATCGCAATTAAGACAATTGCTCCTCTAACATACGAGATATTTGAAATATGATCACAAGATACAATGAGAGATTGTAATGTCTCCGGAGAAAATTGTCATCCCCTTTTTCTTGGCTTTAATCCCATATTTATAGTAAGAAATATGCATGTACTCTGCCCTTCAAATCTTTTTAGCTTCCGAACTGAAGAAGTACATTTGTTGCCCTAATTGATTTGGCTAGCAAGCTCGGAATGTCAAACCATCATATTAATCCTGCAAGTGGCCCCCATTAATTAATGAATTACTTAGGGAAGAGAGCTTAATCACTTAATTGGTGGATTATGTGGGCGTTGACGCCAGAACTTTACATATGCCTCCAGCTGATTGGGTGTCTATACATCACGTCAACTTCTCGTACAAGCAAAACATTAGCCGAGCTGACTTCAATAACTGACATCGGAGGCTAACAACTGAGCCGACCTCATGTCAAGATCTATTCTTCTTCTACAGTATTTCTAACTTAACCTACCTCGAAGGTCAAACATCAACAGTTACCCCCCAAGTTAGCGATGACCTAGATGAGGGACTGACCTTTTCCAACACAAATTCCCAGTTTTAGTAATCATCTCAATAAATGTGAGGGACATGTGTCACTTCATAACTTGTACATTAGCTGTCAGGCACAATTGGTTTCTTCTCCAAGAATCTTTAAATGAAATAGCCTAAATGCAATCCAGTCGTTTATATTCATTTATTATTTCTTATTTGAATGGTTTGAATTCTGTCCTTTAACATTCATCCCTTTAAATAACTCTTCCCTTCTTCATTCTTCATTTTTGCACACTGCGTCTCCAAATTTTCGTTCTCTAGAAAAACTCCTTCCTATATATTTTTCTAAGTGAGGTCGACTTCACCCAGGTATTCCTTCCCTCTCAAAATACCTTTCGTTATTTCTACGCTTTATATATTTTTCCTAAATTTTATATGAGTTCGGACGATTCTCAAGTTTAGTCATGGGGAAATCAACAGGAAGAAACTATATCTTCATCGTCCACTCCGTCTATAAACCCTTCTTCCGCTAGTTCGAATTGTTTAGAGGTGTTAACTCTCATCCCCATAACTTCCGTTTATCCACAACCATCAAATTCCCCCACTAGTATGGAACAACTACGAAAAATGAAGAAGGGGAGGTGGTAAGGGGATAGTTAGGATAGGAACCTAAAATGGGAAGCGGATGCCCATAAGTCGATGATTACGGGGGACGTACTAGCTAGTATATGAGCTAAGTATAGTATACCGATACTGTATAACTAGTGATCCCATCCTCTTCCAACCGAGCTAACACTCCACCGTCAGGGTGTGTAGCCCTTAACTCGGCGATTCTTCAAGCTGGGTTGAGACTTCCTTTCCCAAAGATTATTCACCAATTCTTTTCTTCATGGAGAATTGCCCCTACCCAACTTTGCCTAAATGGGTGGAGGACCTTGATTGCGACCTTAATTCTGTTGAAGCAATTAGGTCACCTCGAACTAAATATGTCCCAATTTAACGCTGTGTTCACCTTTAAAGAGGATGGAAAGAACACGAGATGGTTGTATACTAGCGTCCGACCTAAGAGGGGAGGCATTAGTTTTAGACATCCCCTCCACAATCAAAGGATGGAAAGATGAGTTCTTCTTCATCCTGGGGGATTGACAGTTCCATCATACCGAAGTGGATAAAGAGGACATAGTCCCCACTCTTTATCATTCTTTCTATAAGTAGTATTTATTTTATTTCTGATTCGAACCTTTCTTATGAAAATCATTTTCTCAAACCTTCTTCGCCCTTTTTGCAGTTTACAGACCTTGCCACCTGAGGTCGATCATCCAAGGTCAAGCTGACTCCATTCGAGCTCTCTCCAACAAATAGAGGTCTTGCAAGTTCGTGATCTTAGACACAAACTTGTTCCAAGTAGGCCTACTTCGAACGTTATCACCGAACTCAACGTCTAGCTGTTCTACTACTTTTGCTCCCACCTCTTCTCGTAAGTCAACTCCATACTGACTCTTTTATCATATCATTCTTTATTACTTAGAACTTTTTCAAAGTAACATTTTTATTGACTTCTGTCCAAGGCTAAAACACAGGCATGTTGAATTTTCGGGCAGCAAAGGCAGCTGCTGAGGCTGCCAAGGCGAAGAGAAAGGCTATTGACACCGAAGTCGCTGACCGACCTGAAGAGGTAAATTCGAAACCTGAAACGGAGTAGCCACTGAAAAGATATCGTTCTACAGAACGACTAACTATGTCGACCCCTGCTGCTCCCTACAGCTCTCCTCGGCTAATTTCTTTGGCTATCCCTACTACGGCAGCAACTTCTTCTTCGAGGTCGCAGGAGAGATGCCCCGATCTACAGAGGCCAAGCGTGGATGATCTAGTGGGGCACCGACCTGAGGTCTTCTTAGATTTCCTCCGAGCTCCCTCTCCAGCGAGGGAGACTATTGTTGCATTACCATCCTCTCGGAGAGAATCTGCTACCATTATGACCGGAGCTGGAATGAAAGAGAGCAACGATTTTTGGCTGATATGCCAATTGGAGAAAATATCATTTCAGCTCAGCTCTACAACCATAGAGTGATCCTCCACATGACATCGGTTACTAAGAAGGTGAATCTCCTGACTCTTTAACATTATACTTTTATTATTCATATGACAACCTTTTAACACAACATTTTTCATTTTTAAGGTCATTGTCGAGCTCGATAAGATGCTCAAATTAAGGGATCATGCCAATGTTCTTTTTGAGAAAGTGGAGGCGGAGAAGGCGGTCTTTGCTGAAAATGAGAAAATTTATGAAGATTGTCTTAACATAATTGGGGACGAGCTCAATGCCCGCCTTACTACAGAGCTGGAGCTGATAGATAAAATCAAAACTCTGCGAACATAGGGGGAGAAGGATGATGCCAGAGCTGAAAGTGAGAAGAAGAGAGCTGATGAAGTAACAGCTCGGGCAACAGCAGCGGTAAGGAGGGTAAAAGAGACGGAGCTAAACGCCTCTAAGGCAATGAGAACTGGAGAGCTTCCCCTGAGTTCGATGCCTTAGCTTAGGATGTGTATGTGCTGGCCTTGGGGGAAATCATCAAGTATATAAACAAGGAAAGGCCGGATTGGGATACTGTCTTTTTAGCAGAGGCGTATAAAGAGCAACATGTAGAATTGGAGCAATCATCCAAGACATCTGAAGTCAGGATCACTCCGACTGAGGAGGATGCAGGAATTTTCAATTTTCTCTTTAAATGTTTTTACTTTAGCGATAACTCTGTTTACTTGAATGTTTATATGTGACATTAATTCCCTTTGTGGGTATCTCTTTATAAGAAATCTTCTCAATTCGTATAACCTTAGTTTGGCTTACTCGTAAGCAAATACTTAGGTTTTTATGAAAATTTTATCAAGTATTGCAGAACATGCAACCTTAGCTCGGCCTGATCATGATTAGGGCTTGGGCAATTCCTTGTAGGAAATTTCACCAAGTGTTGCAGCACATGCAACCTTAACTCGGTCTACTCATGAGCAGGGCTTAGGCAATTCCTTGTAGGAATTTCCACCAAGTGTTGCTCATGAGCAGGGCTTAGACAATTCCTTGTAGGAATTTCCACCAAGTGTTGCAGCATGTGCAACCTTAGCTCGACCTGTTCATGAGTAGGGCTTAGACAATTCCTTGTTGGGATTTCCACCAAGTGTTGTAGCACATGCAGATTTAGCTCGGCCTGCTCATGAACATGGCTTAGATAATTCCTTGTAGGAATTTCCACCAAGTATTGCAGTACATGCAACCTTAGTTCGGCCTGCTCATGAGTAGGGCTTAGGCAATTGTATTAACTATTCTCTGCTTTAAAATAATACATTTTTATTAAACATAACATGCATTACAGAGCATAACCATTATTTTACTAATAATATTTTTTGAGGTGCTCCGCATTCCAGGGGTGTAGTAAAGGTCTTCCTTCCATATCTTCCAATTCATACGCTCCTTTAAGCAATACTTTTGTTACTTTATAAGGACCTCCCAGTTTGGTCCCAAGGATCCAGAATTGAGTTCTCTGGTTGCTAAAAGGACTTTGCTTAATACGAGGTCGCCCACTTTGAATTCTCATTTCTTGACCCTTTTGATTATAATACATGGCATTGCATTGTTTATATACTGCATTTCTGATCTCAGCCTCATTCCTTTTTTCTTTTATCAAGTGTAGTTCTCCTCGTAACATTTGTTCATTTCCTCTCTCACAATATGTCATCGCTCGAGCAGAAGGAATCCCTACCTCAAGAGGAATGACAACTTCCACTCCCGAGGCTAAAGAAAACGGGGTTTCCCCAATGCTATTCCTAGGTATAGTGCGATAAGACGACAACACACTGGGGAGTTCTTCTGCCCATCCTTCCTTAAGAACATCAAGCTCAGCTTTTAGTGTATGTTTAATGATGTTATTAATTGCTTCAACTTGGCCATTACCTTGAGGATGATTTGGCGTAGATAAGTGTTTCTGTATGCAGAACTCTTCACAAAAATCGGTGAAACGACGATTATCGAATTGTTTCCCATTATTAGTCACAATGGAATGTGGTATCCCGAATCTGCATACGATGGATTTCCAAATAAAATTTGTGGTCCTCTACTCAGTTATTTTAGCAAGGGGCTCGGGTTCTGCCCATTTTTTGAAATAGTCCACAACTATAATTGTGAACTTCGTCCCCCCTTTTTCGTTTGGCATCAGATCAATCAAGTCAACCCCCCATTTGGAAAAGGGCCAAGAAGCTATCACATAATTCAGCTCGCTTGGGGGGAGCTTAATGTTGGGAGCAAATCGTTGGCATTTGTCGCATTTTCTGGCAAAGTCTAGAGCATCCTTCTTCATAGTAGGCCGAAAATATCCTTGATGTAAAATTTTGTGGGTCAGGGATTGTCCACCAGCGTGATTCCCGCATACTCCTTCATGAACTTCTTGTAGGGCACTCAACATCTCCTCTTCATTTAAACACCTCAACAAAGGTAAGGAGTATCCTCACTTATAAAGGACATCATCTATCAGTGTATACCTTGCTGGCCTCATTCGAAGTCTTCTTGCTTCAACGGAATCCTTTGGACAAATACCTATCTTCAAGAAAGACTTGATATCATCCATCCGGTAGGTTTAAGTCAGTTGCCATGGCAACCACTTTTGATTCCTCAATGGCTGGATGATATATCCTTGACACATGTATACCATCAAATTTTTCTATTCATTTACTAGTTGCCAGTCGAGCCAGGGCGTCGGCATGACCATTTTGAGTTCGAGGAATCTGTTCGATGGATATCGTTTCAAAGTCGTTGAATTCTCGCTTCACGATTTGAAAGTATTTGCTCATCCTTTCTTCTCTAGCTTGATATGCTTTATTGACCTGGTTGACCACCAATTGTGAGTCACTGTGGATTATTAGGCCAGCAACTTTCATATTTTTTTCCATCCTCACTCCGATTATGAGTGCCTCATATTCAGCTTCATTTTTTGAGGCCTTGAAACTGAAGGACAATGCTTCGCTAAACAACTGATTGTTGGGGCTAATCAAAATAATTCCAGCCCCTGATTGTGTTTCGGTAGAAGAACCATCTACAAAAAGTTTCCAGGGCGGCTGATGAGGAGATTCTTTTATTGGGGCTGAATTGAATTCTGCGACAAAGTAGACAAGGGCACATCCTTTCAAAGAAGAACGGTGTTTATATCTTATATCAAACTGGCCAAGCTCCATAGCCCACTTTGCCATCCAACCTGAAGTGTCTAGTTTTTGCAATACTTGTCTCAACGGGTAGTTGGTTAAGATTTCAATAGGATGCTCCAAGAAGTAAGGCATCAATTTCCTCGTTACTATCACCACAGTGTAAGCCAGCTTTTTTAAGGGGGAATATCGGAGCTCGACCTCATAAAAGGCCTTGCTTACGTAATAAATTGGATGTTGCACCCCCTCTTCCTCCCTTACTAAGACAGTGATGGCTGCATGGTCAGATACAGCTAAATATAATATTAAAATCTCCCCTACTTTTGGTTTTGACAACACTGGAGGTTGTGTTAGTTGTAATTTTAGCTCGTCTAAAGTACGCTCACATTCGAAAGTCCATTCGAATTTCTTTCCTCCTCTTAAGATGTCGAAGAAATGCTTACATTTATCGATCGACTTAGATATGAAACGGCTGAGGGTAGCCACTCGTCCCGTCAAGCTTTGTACCTTTTTAGGCTTCGTTGGGGGATGCATTTCGATGATAACTTGTATCTTTTCTGGGTTTGCTTCAATCCCCCTCTAATTTACCAAGTACCCTAGGAATTTTTCCGAACTCACTCCAAAGGCACATTTGTGTGGATTCAGCTTCATTCCATACTTTCTTAGTACTTCAAACATCTCTGCGAGGTGCAAATGATGATCTTCTACGCTTACACTTTTTACTAACATATCATCAACATATACTTCCATAGTCTTACCAATCTGCTCAACAAACATGGCATCGACTAGACGCTGATAAGTAGCTTCGACATTCTTTAGACCGAAGGGCATCGTCTTGTAACAATAGAGTCCGCGATCAGTTATGAAGGCAGTGTGTTACCGATCTGGTTTGTACATGAGGATTTGATTATACCCCGAGTACGCATCCATGAAGCTAATTCGTGCCCCACCGTCGCATCTACCATTTGATCTATTCTTGATAAAGGGAAGCTGTCCACACGCCTTATTCAAATCGGTAAATTCAATGCACATTCTCCAATCACCATTACTTTTCTTTACCAGAACTGGGTTAGCTACCACGTTGGGTATTTTGCTTTACGAATAAATCGGTTATGGAGTAGCTTTTGCACCTTTTTGTTTAAGGCCTCATAATTTTCTGGGTTTAAAGGCCTTCGCAGCTGTTATCGCGGTCGTGCTGTAGGGTCAAGTCCTAGCTTATGGCAAGTAACTTTCGGGTCAATCCCTTTAATATCAGAGTGATCCCACGCGAAGACATCAAGGTTTTTTCGAAGGAACTCAATAATATGATCTCGGGTGGGTAGTTGTAATCCGTGACGAACTTTGAGTTCCTTTGGTGGGTCACCTGATCCGACCTCTATTTTGTCCAGCTCCTCTACAAGTTCTCCACCTTCCCATTCATACGCGTGGGTCCAATGAACTCAGGTCGGATCTCATTGAGTGTATCATATGGACCTCTGGATTGATCCTCAATTGGCATGTTTCGACGATACGTTTATTTTCTTTGACTTGCCCTACTCCATATGGAATACAAAACTTAACGAAATAATGATACATTGACACGATCGCCTTGAGGTCGAATAACAATGGTTGTCCCATGATAGCATCGTATGGAGAATTTGAGTCCATTATGATAAATTTTGCATTTAACCTAGTTTGGCGTGGAGCTTCGCCGACCTCAACTGAAAGCCTGATATTTCCTTTGGCTTTAGTAAGGGCCCCATTGAGTCCTAAGATTACATTGAGATATGGTTGCAAAAAACTCAATGTTATTCCCGTCCATTCCAACGTGTGGACATAGAGTATGTTGAGAGAATTGCATGTATCAACTAGGATCTTAGGGACAACGATTCCAGCAATGGGTACTGAGATGTCATGATACCAGAATAAGGACAAGAGTCTGCTTTCTTTTCTTCAAAAATGAGTCGTTCGTCGACAGTACTTCGGCGATGCTTCTCTGAGATGTTGATCTTAGTGAGGTCGGCGACGATTGGACTTTTTAATTTATTCTCCTTTTCTGGCTCATTTTCCCTTACCATTTGGATACGGGGACAAGGTAAATCAACATTGTAAGCCCTCGCTTCAGGTTGATTCCCACGTACTACACCGGGACCACTTGGAGTAAGAAGTTTCATACAATAATGATAGATCGAGGTCCCAACTTGTAGTTCATGTAACATGGGTCTTCATAATATGCCATTGTAGTTCGAAGGGAGGTCTACCATAATAAAATCTGCCAAGATCCATCTTTGGCAAGGGGGTTCCCCCAGATCCACGCTTAAAACATTTTGCCCTTGTGCTTCGATAGGATCCCCCGAGAATCCCTGTAACCTTCTACAATAAAACCGGAGGTAGTGCTCCTGGATTCCCATTTGCTCCAATGTTCGAGAATATATCACGTTTACCGAACTTCTATTGTCAATTGATATTCGGTGCACCCGTACCCCTAAGACAGTCATGACAATGACTAACGTATCTCTTTGGTCATGTAGCACTCCATATAAAACTTTTTTTGAAAACCCAAACCATTCTTCATGAAGAGACACGCCGACCTTAGGTTCTGTTAGTGTGACATTATAATTATGCTAGGTATGGGCATTACGCGCCTGCCTCCGCCTGGACCTTCTGGATCCTTCAAGACATTTATTCCTGCTTCTAGAGTTTTGATTTAAGCTCGGGCAATTGCATCCTGATCTCGTTGATCTGTCTGAGCTCGCTGGTTTGTTTTGGACTAGTTTGGCTGTCGATTGTCTGCTTGACTTGTTTCCCTAGGTTTGGCCATAAATTCTTGTAGATGACCTCGGTGAATCAAAGACTCCATTTCTTCCTTCAAATTTCTGCAGTTGTCAGTGTTATACCCCGTAGACTTGTGGTATCGACAATACCTCTCTGGGACTTTTCCTAAGTATTTCTTTTTCTGAGGTGGAGGTTTGCGGAATGCTTCATTTTCCTCTGCTTGTAAGAATACTTCTTTCAGCATGGCATTCAAGGGATGATATTCGTGGAACCTTTCCAGGTATGGTTTGGAACGTACTTGGTCTCTCCTGCTTTTTCTTTTATCTCGGTTATAATCTGTATCTACTTATTTGCCTTTGGTCTGTTGTGAAGTTGTATGATTTGAATTTGACTTAAGATCTTCTTGATCTTACGTGACTTCCTCAGCACTAATATGTTTCTCAACTCGGCTCAAAAACTCGTGGTATGTCCGATGTCCATCCTCGTGTACAGACCACCAGAACCTTGTTTTTAGTTTTAATCCAGAAAGGACTGTCATAAGTGCAGCGTCGTCTGAAATCTTTTCAACCTCCATGGACTGCTTATTGAACCTATTGAGATAACTTTTTAGTGATTATGTCCTCCCTTGTTTAATGCTTACTAACCGCTCTTTAGGCGTAGTTCTCGCCTTAGAACCCATGAATTGGCCAAGAAATTTTGTAGCAAGGTCGCTCCAACTTTTTATGGACCTTTGGTGGAGCCTCTTGAACCATCTTTAGGCCTTATCTCCCAAGGTGAGTGGGAATGCACGACACATTATGGCATCTCCCGCTCCTTGAAGCTCCATCCAGGAAGTATACTTATCCAAGTGACTGAGAGGGTCCCTTTCTCCGTCATACCCAATTAGCTGTGGCATGTTCAACTTTTTATGTAGAGGTTCGACAAGAATATCCTCAGTGAAAGGAGAATGTCGTTTTGTGAGGTATTCCTCCGTGCTTCCCTTATTTTTAGCTTCTAGGTCAGTAATACGTTTCTTTAAGGTGCTCATTTTAGGTCCTGGCCTATCTACTGAACACCTAGCATAGGATTTTTCGTGCATGCTTGAGAGTGTGAGGGAATGTTTGGAGCCCAATCTATTAAACGCACTGTTGGTTTTCCTTGCTGTTGATCTTGCGGTTATGGGAGAACTTCTGATTTATGTGGTTCGGCCTTTGGAAGATTCTCCTCTTGAGAACTGGAGGGTCATTCTGGTCGGAGGTCGTCTGGTCTTTTCCCTTTGTGGGGATTCGACCTCCGTATCCTGCAGTGGCGTGGAAGCTTGATTCTGCTCTTGCCTATTGACAACATTTGCAGTTTTTCAATGTCTTCTCTCATTGCATTCATCTGAGGATCGATAGTAAGTTTGACCTCGTCCTCGCCTTGTACTTCGTGGGTGGCTGGTATGATCAAGATGAGTATGGGGTTGATTTGTAGATGCTGACAATTCATCCATCATAATATTTACAAGTTGGAGGCCTTCCTTCTAGCTCCAATCTGTTGACGTCAAAATCTATTTATACAATTTATCAAGCCAACTTAGTAGGAAATATGGTATCAATCATGATGAAAGATCGCAATTAAGATAATTGCTCCTCTAACATAGGAGATATTTGAAATATGATCAAAAGATACAATGAGAGATTGTAATGTCTCCATAAAAAATTGTCATCCCCTTTTTCTTGGCTTTAATCCCATATTTATAGTAAGAAATGTGCATGTACCCTGCCCTTCATATCTTTTCAGTTGTAATTTCGAACTGAAGTAGTACATTTGTTGCCTTAATTGAATTGGCTAGCAAGCTCGGAATGTCAAATCATCATAAATTAATCCTGCAAGTGGCCTCAGTAATTAATGGATTACTTAGGGAAGAGAGCTTAATCACTTAATTGGTGGATTATGTGGGCGCTGACGTCAGAACTTTACATATGCCTTCAGCTGATTGGGCGTCTATATATCTCGTCAATGATTTTCAATCATTATGCTTCCTCCAATCTCAATAAACTATATAAACTTCTCGTACAAGCAAAACATTAGCTGAGCTGACTTCAATAACTGACCTCGGAGTTAACAACTGAGCCGACCTCATGTCAAGACCTATTCTTCTTCTACAGTAATCCGAACTTAATCGACATCGGAGGTCGGACATCAACATAGTCCAATTTAAAAACATATAAATAACAAGCTATCCAATAATATTAATTTAGTGTATACAAATACCAAAAATTAGATATTAATATTAAAATATCTGTGATCCATGTCAATAATTCATTTTCCTTAAGCAGTCTGCATAAAGAATTGAGTTTATACGGGAGTGGGCGTACTTCTGCTTACCAAATGAAATTGGAATGGAAAGGGGAAGGGGAAGGATACGGTCCAAATGTTGGGCTAACAAAAAATTAATTTGACTGAACTTGGTTGGTTTGTTTAATTNGAGTTTTGTCCAGCCCTAGTATGAATATATAAATTAATTTATAATATTATTATTAATATTAAAATTTTCAATTATCTTTGAAAAAAAAAATTGTAAATCTTAATTTTGAATTGGAAGGTGTAAAACTCTGGTTATATGTAATTTCCACTTATTGAGATGATTATTTGTAATCCATTTGTATGATTGGTTAATCATTTCATCTAAATATGAATTGTGTACTTGTAATCGCGTTTAATAATAATACCATCTCTTTAAATTGATGATTATATACTCTATGTTATTCCTTTTTTTATTAGTTTTATTAACTAAATATAAGCAATGATTTAATGATTTTCTTGTACACTAGATTGTAGAAGTTTTAGGAATTTAAATTAAAAGTTAATTACTCATTATTTGGCACACCGTAGTTAGTTATTTGTTTAATCCATGTGCAAGGTGAGAACGATCCTTCTGGTTGATAAAACATGGATCAAAAATCTCTTCAGATTTAGCATCTTCAAACCATGATGAAATCCACGAGGCAGAGTTTGGAATTTGTAAATGGAGATATTCAGGCAGCTCAGTGTTTTAGAATAAAGTCATTTGGCATGTACGTTGATAGAAAAATATCAATTATGTATGAAAAAATTTAGCTATAAGATTATTGATCATAAACAATATTAATAATCAATTTAAATCTAGTTAGATATGGACATAATTCGTTATGACTAAAAAAAGAAAAAGAAAAGAAGCAAAGAAAATATAACTGTGAAAAAAACTGTGAACCAAGACTGTAACTCTAGCATGATTCTAAAATATTTCCCAACTATATAAAACATTAAATAGATTCACATTTTTTTTTTCACCAATCATGTTTCTTCCCATATCAAACACCATCTTTGAATGCAATTCCGTTTCCGTAAATTTTATTCTAAGACGACAACTTCATAGTCATGAAAAAATAAGAGAAATATTGCATGATCGGTTTCTAATGCTGTATTGCGCACGTACAATCATTTAGATATAGAAGTATCTATCTTTTGGAAATAGCGTCCCCCAAATCGACTTAATGAAAATGTTTTTCACGAGGTCATAAACATTAAATAATGTATGAGAATAATTTGTTCATATAAGGATTTAAGAAATGAAACACATATATGGCTGAAAGTGTCAAGTGTGTAGTGGCTATTTATAATATGTTTGGAAGAACTTTATAGATTAAGAAAATTTATTTAAGTCGAAAATGCATGTAATAATTTTAAATACGTATATGCAAACAATGAATAAATCATGATGCACGTGAAATAAGTGTACATGTATATGTATGAATAGAAAACTAACCTGAATGATAAATGTGTGTGTATTAAGACCGCCTTAACTTCTTTGGCAGATTGAGGAGCAGAAACAACATTGTTTCTTTGGCTAGACGACTCCATGGACGGTCCAGATGATTTCTTAGATACATTCATGGGCTGACCCAGGGAGTCCTGGGGGCACGTGCCCCCAACTTTTTTGAGTTTTTTTTTTTTTCGTGTTTGGTATCGATGAAATTTAAATTTTAATCTAAATCAAAGTTAACAACTAATTTTAATAATATATTTCATGTAATCCATTAATGTTTTAACTTTTATCAAAATTTACTAAAAATTTGATTTTAATTTCCACCAAACAGGAGCAGAATCACAATAAACTTGAATTTCGATAACATGCTAATTTTAAAAATTCTCCGACGATTGTACACTAATCAAATCTACAAACTGTTTATGTCATCTCAAAACTTATTTCGAGAACTACATTATGGGCATATCGAATAATCCAAATATATATTGAAAATAGTTAAAAATACGTTAAACGTGATTATTAAAGAAAAACGTCTAACTCGCATTTTTTTTCAAAAAAATTCAATTATTTTATTAACATTTACTATTTTTGCGATACGAACTTCTCAATGTAATTTTCATCATTTTATTAGGAAACTTTATATGGAATATGACATCAAAAATTTTCGAAATTTTACATCTGAAAAAGTCATATCCCATGTAAATTTTCGAATGTAAAATTATATAGGATATGTTTTTTTTTTGGACGTAAATTTTCAAGTGTAAAATTTCTCCCAACTTCTTTTCAAGTTCGATTGTGCTCCTCTAACTTTTATGTTCTGCGTCCGCCCCTGGATACATTAGTAGATGGAGAAAACAATCCAGTAGTTGCCTACCCAATTTACTGTATATACCCAAAATTAACAAATCCATTAGCTTTAATTAATTATTAAACAAAAAAGCTTCTAAGAACAACAAATGACACAGCACCAAAAAAAAATCCCATTCTCAAAGAGAATCTGCAAGAAATAGAAAAAAATTGAAGAAAATTAAAGTTTTTGAGCACAAAAGGCTAGGGATATATAGAAATTAAGCTTACGTTTTTGTTCTTCGGTTGTTGACTGATCTTGGCCATCAAGCAATTAAGTTAATTTATTCTCCTAGGGTATAAAGATATGTTATTGATAACATTTAAGATTAAAAATGGTATGTGAGAGCATCTCCAAGATATTCTGATTCTTTAAATACAAAATGATTTTTTAAAAATTAATTTATTTATTCAGAGAGAGAGAGAGTTAATACTTAAAGATGAGCTCCAAGAAACTCTATATTTTAACTTTTTAAAATAGAGAGTGTATTTTGCTCTTCAAATTTAGATAGTCGAACTCAATTTCTATTCTTAATAGGCAATGATTGCATTTAATAAATTACATATTTCAATATTCTATTTCTTAAACTATTCAAACCATATTTTAATGGATTGGTCAATTGACATATACAAAAGAGTAATGCTTGCCCCTCGGGGCACATCCAAGTTGGCAAAGGAAGGACATTGCTGGGCTGCAACCTCAGCGTGGGGAGTTCGATTCCTGGTGGAGCAGCTGAGTGATGTAATAATCAATATTGGTTGGAGCAGGTTGGTGATATAATAACCATGGAGGAAGGCTCCCTTGGAGTCAGGAGTATAAG
>CAIGRF010154386.1:0-11499 GCA_903798235.1 Fraxinus ornus
CACGTAGTCGTGAACCGCCACCTCCCCAGCCTTTTTCAACTTTTCCTCAAAGGCTGACGCCTCGACTTCCAATACCTCAACGTGGGTCTTCAGCTCTCCCTTTTCCTTATTCGCCACCTCTAAGGCAGCCGAAGCGATTCTTTGAAGGTTGTCTGAGTTTTCCACTCGCTTCGTCAAAGCATTTACATCAGCTCGATAGAGGTGGACTTCTTCCTTCAGCTCCTTATTTTCTTTTGTAAGCACCTCTACCTTGGACTCTGCCTCTGTAAGCTTTTGCTGGGAAGCCTCAGTTACCTTCTTGGCGATGGAGACCTCGGCGTTGGCCTTGATGACGGAAAATTCAGTATTCTGTGCTCGGTCAGAATAATCACTGACCATCTTTTGCATCTGCCTCGCCTCCATTTGGGCGGTAACGAAGAAATTTTGAGAACGAGCCTGCATAGAGAGACTGGCTTCCATCAGATCCGCAATATTGCAGGACTCAGCATGGGTGGAGTATTTGTCCATCCAATATTTATGGCTCAGGCTCGCCACCCTTTGGGCCTCCACTGGAAGCATCTCCAGAACCGTTGATGAAATCTCATCTGTCCGACCTCCCAAGAAATTTTGAGCTTTATCGTTACTGGAGATACTCAAGTCAACCACTTTCTTTTTCCTCCGAAAGGGAACCCCTTTATCCCTCACTTCATCACCTTCCACCGCTTTGATGGTAGAGATTGGTTCGACCACCATGGGCCTCTGTAGCGATTCTCCCAAAGTAGTTTATCGCTTAGGGAGAGGTGGAGGGCCGGAGTTCTTTGAGATAATTATTTTCCTCTTAGGGGGCCTGCTCGCCGATGCCTCTCCTTCCTTCTGTCCCACTTCCTTGTCTTTTTCACCAACTTTGGAAGGAGGTGGCGGAGGGTTCACCTTGGATAAACGAGCCAGCTCGTCCCTTTGGTTCTTATAAGAAGACGAGCCTTTGCTCAGGGTTTTCTTTCTTTGAGCCTCTCCAAGGCTCCTCAAATCAAACAGGGTGGGCCTCACCCATTCCTTGTTATCATGTTGACCTGTAAAAGGCGACAAAAAACCAAATAAGCTACAATAATAGAGGCAAAGAGAGTACAAAGGCCTATGAGGTCACCTTTGGTAACCATCAAAAAATGAGTCATGAAAGGGGCTCTTTTCGCAATCAAATTTTTGAAGCTCCTCCGCTCTATGGGCAGTTCGTAGATTGCCCTTACCACAACCCACTCGGAAGGGTCAAGTTGAAATCAATCCGCTGCAGCTGCACATACCCCTCATCAATTCGACGTTAAAAGAAAGAAAACAGCAAACATTAAAGAATAGGTGGGGCTCAACTCACTATACTCGTGATACTGGATCGGTACTGTTATCTCTGGGACCACATCCCCTTCCACAGTCTGCCAGCGACCCCTAACCCAAAACCAAGACGATTTCTAATTTTTTATAGAGGTTGGGGTACCCCAGACGAAGGGAGAATGTGAGCCCCAGGGATTGATACAATACCATCCCTTGCAATCGATCACCCCACTAGAAGCTCGGGTTGGAAGAGGGTTTGAAACACGTGAGGAGGCATATCCCTGCCCAATGTAGCCTCTTTCCACATGAGGAAGGCCCCTGCTAGTTGGCTCCAAGCATTGGGCACTAATTGGGTAGGGGTAAGGTTATACTGCCTAAGGATGAACCTAAAAAAGGGATGTAAAGGCAATCTTAATCCCCCCGCCAGAATCGCCTCACTCACCGCCACACAGCCCTGCCTTGGGAAACATGCCCTCTCCTCTTGGGTTGGTAATAACAGCTCGATATCGTCGGGGATNCTCGCTCACCGCCACACAACCCTGCCTGGGAAAACAGACTCTTTCTTCTTGGGTCGGTAACTACAACTCATTGTCATCAGAGTTCCTATACGACTCCCTAAAACCCTCAAGCTCATCCTCCTTTATATCAGTCGGCCATAAAGACGTCCCCCACCTAATGCTGTAATCTATGGGCCCCTCCTGCATCATCCATGCGCTATGGGGGGCCCCCATCGCCTCCATGATCCTCTCAGTAGGAATAAGGAGGGATCCCAGCTTCCGCACAAATAATGGCCATGTCTACCCCAGAAGACCCCCCAGATCTCCCCTTTCTCGAAAAGGAAGCCATCGAAGAAGAAAATGGTCGAAAGTCAACTAAAAAAGAAAAATAAAAGAAAGATACTTACGCAAAATCTATAAACCCAAGCCCTGAAGACACAAAATAAGAGAGCGCGATCCCGTCACCAGCTATAACAAGAAATTTTGGGCTCGGGCGAAAGAACTCCAAGAACTTAAAACTCTAAAAATCTGAAAGTGAAAAGAGGAAAATGTGTACTCCCAATGTCTTATATAGGCTTCACAAAGGAGTCCCAACCGCTGGATGTCCCTTCAAAAACAATCTGGGTTGTACACCTGTAATCCCATCGCCCACGCCAGAATCGAAAGGGCGCTTATTTCATTTAAAATCAAGGGCCATGTTGGATTCGTGTCTAACACGCACTCATAACACGCGTGCGCTTGGGCATAAGTGCGCCGGCATCATCATTGCGTATTAAATATACACGTTGCTCAAGTCTTGGGAATGGACAGGATATCCAGCTGTCCCGTGTTGGGAATCTGCGAATTCTAAGGAGAGGACACCACCAGGTTGGAAGAGAGAATCGCCTAGGAACAGAGCCTCACCTCTCATTTCCGGGTCGTCTCAATAGTCAAAGCATTGCCTTAACGGCAATGCCCACTTAAGGTCACATGTCCTCTGAAGCCCACCGTCCTGGTTCATCATAGCTGAGGGATTACGTCACGCAATTCATCCCCGTTAATCCACATCCCAAAGACGAATACCCCCAATTTGACCAGAAATCCTACAAATCCCGAATTAGCACGTTGATCCTGTCCCCGTTGCCCAATTTCATACAGAAGTCCATGCACTACATAAATAATCGTACCTGGACTTAGGGGACTGATGTTACTCATATAAATAATCGTAGCCACGTGGAGGGAAACTGAGCTCACACGAAGCCTGGAGGACGGCCGACCCGGTACTGTGTCTAGCTGTTGCGTGCTCATCCGACCCCACGTGCAAAATCCCCAGCCAAACCCCCTACAGAAGAACCTAACGCAAGAAAATCGAAACGTTAGGGGCGGGATTGATGGGACAACACACTGTCCACGTCGCCTCTACCGAACCTAAGCTGTCCCGTCAAGGATGAGAAGATTGTGAAGATCATGGCATTTATTGTATGATTGATAGATGGTTAGGATGTGATGTACTAGTCAGGGAGATGAGGCCACGTAGTTTATTATCTACGGCCTGTATTAATTGTATCCTAGTATAAAAACATGCACTTAATTCCATTATGAGGTAATTAAAATTTGTATACAAAAACTCAAATTCTCAATTCCATTCCTTATAGCCGACCCCCTTTTTCATCCCATAAGTGGCCACGTCAATTGCCAAAGGGACGTTTGGAAAACATTTTTCTATTATACCATTTTTTGGGGTCAACAAAGACATCAACAAAATATATCTTAAACATGATTTAATTTGTTGATTCATTGAAGACATGAACAAAATATATCTTAGACATGATTTAATTTGTCACGGCCTCAATACGTTTGGTGTTAAAAGAATTAGAGTTTCTTCATTTTAAATTGGAAAATAAAAATATAAGATACTTAGCGTGTCTTCTCATTAATATTTCATGCCTGGGCAGTCAACCGGTCTCTACAATCAGGTGAATTGGCTCGGCTCTAGAGGCCCACTGCCCGCATGTTCTTATATTAATATTTTTTTTTTTGTTTACAGGATAGTTGATACCCATTAAAAAGAGTTTATTTTTGCAAAAATAAGTTTTGAAATAGTGATTTTTTATTTTTTATTTTTGAAAATGTACGGTTTAAAGTAGGAAAATCTTTGGAGTTTACTTGCAAATACCAACTCTTTACTTTTCATACTCATTTGTAACATTCGCACAATAAAATATTTTGTGCCTAAATCTAAAACTTTTATTATTTTTTAACCATATATTTTCCAAAAAATAAGAATTCAAAACTTTATTTTTTCTCAATAATGGCCATCAAACCGGGACTAATTGTACAGATGAGAATTCATTTTCAACTGCTATTTTGATTTTATCCCACCATCTACATCATACATCGTTTGGGAATTTCCCATGCGCTACTCAAGTTGACCTGATTGGGCATTTTCTAAACAACTACCATTTTGGTTTCATTCCCTCATTACATGATATATCGTGTGTGAACTAGGAAGTTTCTATGAACTAGTGGATTTGACCTCGCCGACATTCTTTGCAATATTGAAAGAACTGTCATGTTCTTAATTTTTAACTAATATTTCTATTCATAACTTGTAGGAGTAGTTGAGCTGTGGTTTCATTCCCTCATTACATGATATATCGTGTGTGAACTTGGAAGTTTCCATGAACTGGTGGATTTGATCTCGTTGACATTCTTTGCATTATTAAAAGAACTGTCTTGTGTTCTTAATTTTTAGCTATTATTTCTATCCATAACTTGTTGTAGTGGTTGAGCTGGTTGCAGTAATGGAAAACATGAGAAAGTTTCTACTCCGGAGAACTCTTTCTTTTCAGTCTTGCTTCCCTGAATCAAAATCCACCACGACCTCTGACAGAAGTAGTGGCAGAGAACTAGAGTTGAACAACAGCGGAATCACTTCTCACCATCTTGTTTCAGTTCAGCACATTTTAGCTCCACCTATTAACATCCCAAGCCAAACTTCCATGCATTCCGTTCCTGCCAGGACACAAGCACATCTTACTTCATTTCGGGAGGGAGCCGGTAAGTGAACTCTGTTTACCATAAGATTATTTATCCATTTCTATTCCTGGGGTTTCATGGGTCACTGAGGGATGGAAATGCCAAGTTTTGAGATGGCCGTGGACAGGCACAGGCACAAAGTTCCTCTTATGCATGCCGAGCTGAAGTGGCCAGGTTTCATTTTGATAAAATTAAGCTTTATTGTTTGCCTCGGGTACGGGGTAACACTTGTCTTTTGCCCTTTTTTTTTCTCCACTTGATATGTTTATACTGTCAATAGTTGAATAGAAAAATGAAGGTTTCATTTGGATAAAATTAAGCTTAACTGTTTGCCTCGGGAAACACCTGTCTTTTGCCCTTTTTTTCTTCACTCGATGTGTTTATACTGTCAATAGTTGAATAGAAAAATGATGTACTTTTCACTGGGTTTCTCTATTGCTGAAATCTTTTGTATACTTTGATCAATGTAATTATATTGGTTTTCTGACTTGTGTCTCTTGTTCATTAAAATTAGAAGGGACTAAATCCACCTGGAATCTTGTAAAGTATGTGCCTCTATACCATGCTGCACTCAAAGGTGATTGGGAAAAAGCAAAAGAATTTTTCGATCTGCATCCTGAGGCAATAACTGCAAGGATCACAAAAGGATGGGAAAGAGTTCTGCATATTGCAGCAGGGGCAAAACAGATAATATTTGTAGAAGAATTGATCAAATTGATGGATCCATCGGATTTGGCAATTAAAAATAAGTACGAGAATACTGCTCTTTGCTTTGCTGTTGCTTCTGGTATTACAAAAATTGCTAAGTTAATGGTAGCAAAAAACGGTTATTTACCAATGATAAGAGGTAGCAAGGGAGTTACACCCCTACACATGGCTGCTTTATTGGGATATAGAGACATGGTCTGGTATCTTTGTTCAGTAACGGATACCCAAACTCTTACCGAAGAGGACTATGTTGGGCTACTAATTGCAACTATTAGCTCTGATTTATATGGTGCGATAGTATTCCATCGACAAACAAATGCATAAAAACTAAATAAAACAACATAGATGAGGCTAACTGTTTGTTATTTGCAGATGTTGCTCTGCATATACTTGAACACAAACCAGAACTAGCCATTAAACGGGATCCCAATGGCGAGACAGCACTTCATGTTCTAGCACGAAAGCCTTCAGCATTTTCGGGCAAAAGCGAACTAGGATTCTGGCAGAGATGTGTATACCGCTGTAAGATTTTACCATTTCTATTTAAATTGTTACCAGTGTTAATTTTCTGAAAGTCTTGGATTAAGACAAGTAGTTATAGTTGTTTGATGCTCACATCCCTGACAGATCAATCATATCACAACCTTGACCTCAGATCATGTGTATACGGTTTCCCATTTAAAATTGCTACGCTCTCACAGACTTAGTAACAACCTCAATCATTTTGCCATGCCGGGTGGGGTTGAGATTCAAAGGGCTTTTAAAACCGTGGAGCAAAACCATGTCCACATTAGAAGGCCAATGGAAAATATTAAGAATCTTATGTAGTCAAATAGTTGTTAAAACCAAATTCAACTGTCTTAATATCTTCTATAAACCGCATCAGCATTCAAGAATGACATTCATAGGTAAATCATCTGGCAAAGCAATGGAAAACTGAGATGGAACTCGCATTTATGTGTTTATGTTGAATCAAGTATTCTATAAATATACAGTCAATAAACCTTAGTTATATTTCAGGTGTGAGTGCGAACAGGTCTGGTCGTACTAGCACCTTCAGACTTCTCAATCGTGTTATGAACCTAACAGGTATGAAATGCGTTACAAGTCCCATTATAAGCATCTTCGACAATTTTAGTGATCGACTTTTAATTACTTGTAACTCTAGGAATCCAGGGAGTTATTGAGAAAAATTTTAAGCACTCCCAAGCCCTGAAGCTGGTAGAATGCTTGTGGAAACAGGTTCTCTTCTTATTGGATGACTCAGAAATTGGGAAGTTACTCAGNATAACCCTCACCTCAGCTGATATGTATATGCTTTCCCATTTTAAATTGCTATTATGTGTAGACACAGACTTGGAAATAACACATCAGTCATTTTGACATGCCTCGGGATAAAAAACACCCCCACAATAGTTGGCCAATAGCAGATATTAAGACTCTTGTGTAGTCCAATAGTTGTTATAACCAAATCCAACCATGTCTTGGTATCTCATATAGCCTTTGTTGAGCACCATTTTTGGGCAAAAAATACATTTTTTGATAGTGTTTTGTTGGAGATTGTGTGGTTAAAAAGGAAAAATTTTCAATTTAAGTATAACATTATTTTATAGGAGAATGAGTGGTTGAAAATGAGTTTTGAAAAAATGGGAGCCAAACATAGGCATTAACTGCATCAGCATTCAAGAATGTCATTCATAGGCATATCATCTAGCAAAGCATGGCAAACTGAAAGGCACTCAAATGTGTTCCTTATTGAATAAAGTATTCTATATTCAGGTTTGAGTGCAAAACTGTTGAACATGTCTGGTCATACTAGTAACTTCAGACTTCTCAATCGTGTTATGGACCTAACGGGTATGGAATGCATTGCAAGTCCCATAATAAGCATCATCACCAATTTTAGTGATTTGACTTTTGTTTCCTTATAACTCTAGGAATCCAGGGAGTTATTCAGAAATAGCTGATGCAATCCCAAGCCCTGGAGTTGGTAAAATTCTTGTGGAAACAGGTTCTCTTCTTATTGGATGATTCAGAAATTGGGAAGTTACTCAGGAGCCCTTCACGGCCCTTATTCATTGCCGCTGAATTTGGAAACTTTCAGTTCATCAGGGAGCTTATTCTCTCCTATCCTGATCTCATTTGGAGAGTTGATGAACAAAGTCGAAGCATTTTTCACATTGCGGTTATTCATCGCCAAGAAAAAATTTTCAAACTTCTTTATGAAATAGGAGCGCACAAAGATTTGATCACATCCTATAAGAACACCAACAATTGTAACATGTTACACTTGACTGCAAACTTGGCTCCTTCAAATAGACTTTAAATTGTCTCTGGTGCAGCACTTCAAATGCAACGTGAGTTGCTGTGGTTCAAGGTGACTATAAAATTGTGTTTGAACTTTATTCTTTCTCGTTTAAATTCATTAAAATTGATTTCCATGTGTTTTGACTCTACTTCTTATTAACATTTAAGGAAGTTGAGAAGAATATGCAGCCATTATACAAGGAAATGAAAAACTCAGAAGGTAGAACACCCCAAATGCTATTTACTCAGGAACACAAGGGATTAGTCAAGAATGGGGAGAGATGGATGAAGGATACAGCTTCATCCTGCATGCTTGTTGCAACACTTATTACTACAATAATGTTTGCTGCAATTTTTACAGTACCAGGAGGCAACAACAATAATACAGGAACCCCTATGTTCCTCAAGGACAAGTCATTTATAATTTTCTGCATAGCAGATGCACTTGCTCTGTTCTCCTCTGTGACATCTATATTGATGTTCTTATCTATCCTCACCTCGCGTTATGCTGAAGAAGATTTCCTTGAGTCCTTGCCGAAGAGGCTGATTATTGGCCTAACAACTCTTTTCTTTTCTATTGCATCAATGCTAATGGCTTTTAGTGCTAGCTTTTTCATCGTGGTTGGACATCAATTGGCTTGGATTATTATCCCGATTGCTCTCACTGCTTGTGTTCCAGTAACACTATTTGCATTCTTACAGTTTCCTTTGTTGGCTGATGTTATGCATTCTACTTATGGATCAGGAATATTTTCCATGGAAAGGAAGGAGAGACTTTATTAGGCTGTTTATAAGCTGATTACTCTATTTATTAGGCTATTTAGCGAAGGACACCTTTTTGTAATTGCACTTTTGACTCGTGCAAATTAGCTTACCACTTGTGATTATTGTTTCAGCTTTCTGTAGTTTTGATGAGTTATGCGAAGGGGCTTTTATGTTGTTGTTGTTGTTATTATTTTATTTATTTTATTATTTTTTTTTGTGAAGAATTATAGGTACTAAAATTCATCTAAAATGATTGAAGAAATTACCACTGAATGATGTGGCAGAGAATTTTCCAGCAATTTCTTTGTAAATTAGTTGGAACAGCTTTAAGCATTTGCTAATAGAGGCTCGTTTTACAAAAAGAAATTAAACCTCGTTGGAGAATTTTCAAATAACATCGGTTTTGGACATTGTTAGATGCATTTGTGAGCTTCCAAGAGTCAAGAAAAAGTTCGGTGAATGTTTGATAGTGGGGACTAGGTTGGATCACCGAGGCCTGGGCACCCGTTCCTCCATTTTTTGATGTATTTTCAACCCAATTTTCTTATTCAACTTATAATACGTAAAGTTGAGACTCTTGTGAAGGATTATAACTCTTGGCAAGAGTTGTTTAACAACCTATAAATAAGATTTTTAGTTACATATACGTGACACATGCAAATATATAGAGTTTTGCTTCATCTTCTACCTTAAAACTATATTTTTCGCGCATTGTTGAACTCTTCTTTTTCGAAGATTGTCGATGTTTTGTAATCCAAAAATACAGTACACGACTCTCTATATTAGCTTCTTCTCTCCTTAGTGTTTGTGCTTGTCTTCATTAGTTCACAATGCACACACCATATTCAGATTCTATTGTATCCTAGAGGCATCTTTTCTTACCTGTGTACATCATGGAAGTGAGAGCAATTATTGCCTGAAGAAAAAAGCAAACACGTGACGTGTAATCCACTTTAGAGTTATATTTCATGTCTTTTTGAAACATCTTCATGAAACGGGTTTGGTCTGATCTTCTACATAGGTTTGTAACATTTTCTCCAACTCGTTTCTTTGGCTTAAGAGTTCAACAAGATTTTCTACAACTTCATCCACTTCTTGTCCCGACAATTGCGAATATAGCACCTACAATCTTCAGATAATAGTCCAAGTTTTCAATGGCACCACCATTGTCTTCTATTGGAGATTTACATTAGATTGTGCCAAGTTGGAGCTGTTAGATGATATTTTTTACTTGTGAAGTGAGTAGCTAATATCACAAACTAAAATGTAGGGACATTTGATTGGACGCGTGGATTTTTTTTTAAGAGAACAAACTATTGGAAACTCACTATAGAGATTTCATGTGGAAAACTATCTCAGTGCTAATGATTAATATATAATGTGCGTAAGTGGATTTGGTCCTTTGACTTGAGGAAATTATAGTACCTTAATTGAGGACCTTCATACTTCGATGATGCCAAACATTGCTCTGCCACTACCACGGCATCATTCGGGTTTGATAAAAATCATATAAATGTTGTGAATGATCAATAGATGATTCGTTACTCTTAAATAGTAAAAGATTGTGACCTACGTTCCTCCGCTTAAGTTGATATCAAAACCTTGAGCCAATGTGAGTTCTTAAGTCGAAAAGAGTTTCAACTATAATTGATTTAAGAGCGAGATGAAAGATATGATAGATTAAATCAAGATTGACATATCTCCATATCTCCATATCTTGTAGTTAATCAGGTTATAATGATGAAATGATTATAGTTTCACGATAATCTAGCAAATTTAATTTTGTCATACCACGCGACATTTTTCGTCACATATAATGCCGTGATACTTTTTCACATGTCAATCAAGTATGACGAATGCAAGTTGATTAGTCTTTGTGAGTTAATGCTTGAAAGGAGAATTGTTAGTTTATCTTATTTTGATTATATAAGAATAATGATTCACATCATCTAGCATGGTGATCGGAAACCTAATGGATCATAGAGAAGGTGAGAACTAGAAGAATGAAATTAAGAATTAATTAAATTAAAGAATATGGATATTTTTGCAAGTAATTAATTTGAACAGTTTATTAATAGGCCAAGATTAATTAATAAATGGGCCAACTTATGGACTTATGTTTATTAGATGGGTCAGGTGTAGTTAAACATATAATAAACCGTTAGGGTTAGAGAGAATAAATTTATTCCAATTCTTGTTCACACAAGAAAAGAAAACCTTAATCCTTTCATTACTGTTCTCTCCGTGTGGATTACCATTAGAGGCTGAACGCTTAAACTTCTATGTTGTACATAAATCATGGTAGATCGTGTTCAAATTCACATAGAAGTTTGAGAATTCATCGAAGATAACATTCTAATCATAGTTTCTATCAGAATATAAAGACAATCATGGATGGAAATCAGAAATTATTTTTAAACTTCATTGTACATTTATAAGTAGATTCCTAGCAATTAGAGACAAGTAAATTCCCCAAACCTAGTCTTCAAAACATACAACCTTAGAGATCAAAACCCAAATTCTCTAGAGATTTCAACAAAAAATTCAAGTCATTGGTTCTTAAGTCAGAAGATGATGAAGGTGAATTAATCCATTGAAGAAATTCGAGGAACGAAAATTGATCTCTTTACTTTCTGCTCATCTTTACGTACTTTGGGTGAAGTTTTCTAAACAAAATTGTGTTTTTACAATTCAATGATGTTAGGCTAGAAATCTTTCACTGGAACGATGATGTAAACTGTTGACCACAAAAAATGCGTCAACAGATACTGGGCCCACTTACATCTTGGCAAGCTAGTTCTGACGGGTGTTGACAGATTATTGGTCGAAAATGTTAAGTTTGAACATGAGAGAAATTTTTGACACGACGAATATGTTCGGGATCCGATAAATAAAAGAACAA